>JAJAGP010003227.1:0-80202 GCA_025084515.1 Ancistrus triradiatus
GCAAGTCTCTGTCTCCTGTTCTGTGTGCTGTGGTTTGGACACTGCTCTCCTGTGGGATCCTCCTCGCCCTCCTCTTCCTCATCTTCACCATCCGCTACAAGAACAACAGGTTCACGAAACAATCTATATTTATTATCCTGCTTCTTTTTTCGCACAAGAACCCACAATAAGTCATAAATACATTTTTCACCTGAAGGATAGTGAAGATGTCGAGCCCCAACCTCAACATGCTAACTTTGTTGGGTGGTTTACTGACATACACCAGTGGCTTCCTGTTTGCTGTTGAGGACAGATCACCGGTACTGGGAACCGGAGCAAGAGCAGTGCTACAGGTATCTAAACTACACGGCATACAGACATGCTCATTTTTGTGCTGTAGTGGTTTATGACTGAATTATTCCAAAAGCAATGCAGCAACAACTACAGTAAAACAAAAGAACACAAATCGAATAAGCATGATTACATTTGGGTATAGTGGTTACGTATGGGCATTGTGTGTCTTCTGAAGCAATTGATTATTTCAGTCATTTTGTCCTCTGTGTGTAGTTTTGTGTTTGTGCTGCATGGTGTATTTTGTTACTTAGACTTCAGTGTACATTTAATGTAAATACTCAAAGTCAAGAGTGAGACCAAATTAAGGGTTTTTCATCATACAAGAATAAATATAAATTAAAATCAAACTAGTTTGTAATTTACTTTACATTCATTATCATTCAGTATACCTGGTATACATTAACAAATAATATTGTATTTCATAATATATTCTCTAAAATATAACATTAAATAACGTGTAGCCAAAGTTATTATTGTATTATTGTCTGTAGCCAAACTAAGGTTATATAGTCTTTGGAAGCAAATGATGGTGGAGATTTTGTTTCCCTTCTTCTCTCAGACTTAATCAGTCACTACATAAAGTCAACTGAATATCTCACATATATATAACATCCACTCTATCCATTATTATTATTACATTTTATTATTGAAAACATAATAAGAACACATCAATCTGCCTTCAAAAAACTATACTGAATTATACTAACTAATAAAGCAATTTTAATGTAAGATTATTCAAAGTAAAACGTGTTCATTGATTGGATACTGAACGAGAAGAGCAGTAACTTGTTTTTCCATGGTAGCCAATCTGAGTGCAGATTTTATTTAGGCATGTTGAGAAAAGACTGATTTATTCTCTTTGAATGGATTGTTGATATTCAATAATGATAGAAAAAGTTCCATTTATAATTACCGTATTTTTCGGACCATAAGGCGCACTTAAAATCCTTTAACTTTCTCAAAAACCGACAGTGCGCCTTAAAATGCGGTGCCCCTAATGTATGAATTAATTCTGGTTGTGCTTTCTGACCTAGAACCGATTGTAGATGGTACACGGCGCTCATGAATCTGTCAAAATGTTTTAGCACGGCCTTGGTAGGTTACGAAGCTTAAGGCAAATGTAGTGCGCAGCATCGCGGAGTAATACGGTATGTGCTTCAGCATTAGGGTACGTGCATTCATTCATTCATTTTCGAAGCGGATTTCAAACCCAACGCTATCAGTCACGCAGTACAACATGGTCATAGAGCAGCTGCGAGAGAATTCAACATTAACGAATCAATGGTACGGAAGTGGAGGAAGCAAGAAGACGCCCTGCTCCAGGTAAAAACCAAACTGAGCTTCTGACGGAACTTAAGAGTTTTGTTTCATTTCATGCGCCTTATAACCCGGTGCGCTTTATGTATGAAAATATACCCGTTAGCAGCCGATCGTTGATATCGCGACTTATAACCCGGTGCGCTTTATAGCCCGGAAAATATGGTAACATTACGTCAGTCAGACGCATTGGAATCGGCTGGACTCGACATCAATTTCTGAGTCCACCTTACCCAAAGACAGAGACAAAGCTGAGTCAAAATGAGGTCGAGACCGAGACTGCTCATTTATACACTGGTAAACACCATTTAGTAATCTGAAATATGTGATTTTTTCTGACTCATTTGACTCTGTGGACATACCAATTTGTTTTGTGCACTGGTGTATGTACAGTGGGGCTTGAAAGTTTGTGAACCCTTTAGAATTTTCTATATTTCTGCATAAATATGGACCTAAGCAGACTTTGATAGATCCCTGTTCTTTAAATAAAGCAGGGTGCCCACTCACACCTGATTGTCATCCCATTGATTGAAAACACTTGCCTCTATTTTCACCTTCATATTAACTGCTAATCCTAGAGGTTCACATACTTTTGCCACTCACTAATATGTAATATTGGATCATTTTCCTCAATAAATAAATGACCAAGTATAATATTTTTGTCTCATTTATTTAACTGGGTTCTCTTTATCTACTTTTAGGACTTGTGTGATGTTGTCTGATGTTTTAGGTCATATTTATGCAGAAATAAAGAAAATTCTAAAGGGTTCAAACTTTCAAGCACCACTGTATATATGGGATTTATCATATTGCAGTGCCAGCATTTGTGACTCCTCACAGCTCATATATGTATGTGTGTATGCATGCACGTATTTGAGATATTTGGCCACCGGTTGATAGTTTATGATGGATTAGTTCAGTTATATCGCAATTTTGGTAATAAAGCATAGCCATTTGGTTATTTTGTCTTAGAGCCCAGATTTGGTGAATTAGCTGCTTTTGTTTTAAGGGATAAATCATAGAAATGGTGAAAGAATTTCTGAACGCTTGTATCTTCAGTGTCCTGAATTGCTCATAGTCTAAAAATGAGACTTAAATATGAACATAAGCTCCTATGTGAAGTACAGCTGAACTTTAATAACTTTCTCTACATGAGTACTAACTTGTCCATAAGTTACCGAATGATAATGCCAATTGGAAGTACTACCTTGTGACCTAAAAGGCATTGGATTTATTGGCTATCATGCAAGAGTTTGTTTAGTTTATTGTCTATAATTCCAGAGGTTGTTTGGTTTATTGCCTATAACTCAGGTCATCTGATTGATTAACTATAACTAAATAAGTTATTTTTAGTTTACGGTGGCACTTGAAAGGTTGTGAACTCTTTAGAATTGAAAATGATCCAGTATTATATAATCTGTGAGTATTACAAGTATGTTAACCCCTAGGTTTAGCAGTTAATTTAAGGGTGAAATTAGAGGTTTTCAGGTGTGAGTGGGCGCCTTGTTGTATTTAAAGAACAGGGATCTATCAAAGACTGATTTATAGAACAATACATGTTTGGGGGCAAAAGATATCATTGGGATGAGCAAAAAGGAGATTTTTGAGAAAGTTGCGGAAAAGAGTTGTGATAAGGCTGCCTGGAAAGGCTACAAACCAACCTCTGCAGATATGTTAATGTGCATGAGTCCCACCATCATGGAGAACACTGAACAAACATTACCCCAAAGGTCTCATAAATTCCGATAGACCATTGGATTGGAATTAGCTAAAAAATTTAAGAAACGTTATGGTTCTGTATCACTGGAAAACAATGGGTTTTAGTAGCTATGACTCAAAACAGCTTTATTACTGGGATTCAAAGAATCTGCTTTTAGCTGCAACGTCCAAGATAGTCATTCGCCTTATATGGGGGTTTCTTAAGGATGTTTCAAGAGGCTCGTGAATTTTATTTGAATTTATTTAGCCTGGATTGGATTTAGGCTTGACCGACAGGGTTTCATTGTCTGACACTCAAAGACACTCTTGGGTTTAGATGGTATGTCTCAAGAGGCTGCTGAGCTTTTTTGGTTAGGCCCAAAATGTCATACTAACTCCAGAACTGATAGAGGCCATTGGGTTTAAGTGCTATGATTCGAGAAACCATTGATTTGTTATGGTTATATTACTGTTTTATTTGTCTTTGTTTCACGTGGTCATGTAAGGCTACTGTGACCTTTGTGTAACCCGTAATTTGGTGTCTCATTGGTGATCCCGGTGCGGAAGGGTCTGGACTTTATGTATTGTAGCGAGACAGCACGTCTGGTGTTTGGACCCAGTTAATGGGGAAAACATGGAGGGATTTACACAAGGTCTTTTAAGCCCAGCAGTGTTGTACTGACAGGAGAGTGAGTGAGTCCAAATTTATAAAAACAAGTCAGACAGCTTCTTTTGTATACAATTTAAAATTCTGGCAACTGAAAGATGAACTCTGAAAGTAGCTACTTTTTCCTGAAATAATCTTGAAAAAAACTTGCGGAAAGTTTTTAGTGGGGGTAAGACGTAAGAACATTAGGAAGGTTTAGATTTTATCTCTGCCGTTATTTTTTTGTGGCCAAATTCAACAGCCGTTGTAGTTCCTTCAGGAAATGCAGATCGAGTTGTGTTTACGTTTACAGATAATACGAACGATATTACAGCTGATGGGTTTGGTGGCCCATTGGTACATGGGGATGTGGTGGTATTGGGCTGTGTGAATGTGAATGACACTGTGAAAGTGCTCCCGTACCGTCAAGTGGCGGTTGTAGTTAAGGTTAGCATGATTAAATATGAACCAGAAGGCTTTGCTTAAATTCTGGGGTGTTGCCATGGAACGTGGAAGACCTTGGTGGAAACACCAAATATGTGCCTATACTTAGTTAGGCACATGAATGACTTCATTATGCTGTCCTTTCCACTTCAAACCACAAGGTGAGATTGCTTTAAGACTACACGAGAATCCAGAATTTCACCACAATTTATTAAAATAGCTACAATGGAAAGGTGTTTGTTGTTTTGTTGAAACGCCCTCCCGATGAACAGCCTGTGTGGAAAATATCCTTTAAAGCCCCCCCACAGAGCTAACAGACTCTCACTGTAGACTGTGTGTCTCTGGGTGTCTATTGTGTACTTAGTCACTTAATAGGATTACTGCCCCCTGCTGGAAAGTCATGGCACTTTCTGATGCCCCAAATCTTTAGACTGCTGGTATAAATGCAGTCTTTGTAGAGATTCAATTTAAACAACTCTGCCTGAATTCATATTCTTGTATAAATGCATGGCCAAGTCAACATTTGTGTTGTCTAGCAGGGCAAAAACGTGAACAAAAAGCAAATTATGTTAAAACAGTGTACAGCAACAAGACAGTTTCAGCATACAGTGGTGTGAAAAAGTGTTTGCCCCTTCCCGATTTCCTATTTCTTTGCATGTTTGTCACACTTAAGTGTTTCGGAACATCAAACCATCAAACCAATTTAAATATTAGTCAAAGACAACACAAGTAAACACAAAATGCCGTTTTTAAATGAAGGTGTTTAATATTAAGGGAGAAAAAAAATCCAAACCTACAAGGCCCTGTGTGAAAAAGGGATTGCCCCCTAAACCTAATGACTGGTTGGGCCACCCTTAGCAGCAACAACTGCAACCAAGCATTTGTGGTAACTTACAATGAGTCTTTTACAGGATTGTGGAGGAATTTTGGCCACTCATCTTTGCCGAATTGTTGTAATTCAGCCACATTGGAGGGTTTTCTAGCATGAACGGCCTTTTTAAGGTCATGCCACAGCATCTCAGTAGGATTCAGGTCAGGACTTTGCCTAGGCCACTCCAAAGTCTTCATTTACGCCATTTACTATTACACCAGATGTAATGGGACACACCTTCCAAAGAGTTCAACGTTTGTCTCATCAGTCCACAGAATGTTTTCCCAAAAGTCTTGGGAATCATCAAGATGTGTTCTGGAAAAATTGAACGAGCTTTAATGTTCTGTTTGCTCAGAGTGGTTTTCGTCTTGGATCTCTGCCATGCAGGCCATTTTTGCCCAGTCTCTTTCTTATGGTGGAGGCATGGACACTGACCTTATCTGAGGCAAGTGAGGCCTGCAGTTCTTTGGATGTTGTTGTGGGGTCTTTTGTGACCTCTTGGATGAGTCGTCGTTGCGCTCTTGGGGTAATTTTGGTCGGCCGGCCACTCCTGGGAAGGTTCACCACTGGTCCATGTCTTTGCCATTTGTGGATAATGGCTCTCACTGTGGTTTGCAAGAGTCCCAAAGCTTTAGAAATGGCTTTATAACCCTTTCCAGACTGATAGATGTCAATTACTTTCTTTCCCAATTGTTCCTGAAGTTCTTTGGATCTCGGCATGATGTGTAGCTTTTAAGTGTCATTTGGTGTACTTCACTTTGTCAGGCAGGTCCTATTTAAGTGATGTCCTGATTGAGAACAGGTGTGGCAATAATCAGGCCTGGGTGTGGCTAGAGACAGTGACCTCAGGTGTGATAAACCATAGTTATGTTATGTTTTAACAAGAGGGGGCAATCACTTTTTCACAGAGGGCCATGTTGGATTTTTTTTCTCCCTTAATAATAAGCACCTTCATTTAAAAACTGCATTTTGTGATTAATTTTGTTGTCTTTGACTAATATTTAAATTGGTTTGATGTTCCGAAACACTTAAGTGTGACAAAAATAGGAAATCAGGAAGGGGGCAAACACTTTTTCACACCACTGGTTTGTGTTATTTTCCCCCGTATTAGGTAGTACAATTGGATGTCCGTTACAACTTGTCTCAACTGGACTCCTGCTCCTCTCTCTACTCAGACCTGTGGATCCTACTCATCTGTGCAGTCAAGGTAAGAATTGTTCCTCATTACACAGCCCAAACAATTCTACATTTCACAATTCTGGCACTGCAGAGGGACCTACAACCTAATCAGGGGTGATGACTACGACTTTACATGTGTTATTACAGCGTCAAACATATCTCACTGAGCACTTTCCACACAAACCAGCCATAAAAAAGGCATGCCGCAGGGGCATTGCCAGGTCCTTTTGAATATAGCCTCAGATATCATATTTTAACATTATATCTAACGTTATATCTAATATTTACCATTAAAGTCTGTATATTCTTTTTAATATAACAGTCAAAATCAGCAAAGGTCTCTGTCAGGTCTCTGTGTGTTCTTGTTCAAGTGATAGCGTGAGAAGTTCATAAGTATAATGATGGGAATTCTGGCTCTATTTAGTGAGTCGACTCTTTCAGCTTCGAAATGGCTCTTCATTTTACAACTTATAACTTATATTTACTATTAACTTATATTTGCTACTCATGGTATGCTTTATGATTTATGGTTTCGGCCAGAACATTTCGATAGTGTATTGGGAGGGGGTTTGGGGTGTGCATTATTGGAATTGTAGTTAATATAATATCCTTTCAGGGCGACAGGCAGGTGATTAAAGGAGATGTGAAGGCATGGATGTGGCTGGTAAATTCAATGTAGTCACAGTAGGATTTCTGAGAAATTGAGAGCTGTAAATTACATATAGTTCACTGAGCTCACGTGAAAATATGACACGGTTAGCCAGAAGAGATGAAACAAGTCATGGAATAGGCTATATATAATATTTAAAATGGTCTCATTTTCATTTTCAATGACATTCGACCTACTTCAACACCTCCTAACACCCCCTTTGTAAAATAAATTGTCCATGTTTCAAGTACATCATGCAATATTTGCACGGAGATGGACGAATAAGGAACTAAAACAGCCTACTTCTCCAGCACTATTCACTCGACGCATGTCGGGTCTATAGTGTGTCCGTTATGTATGCCTTTGAAACATGGTTCATCATTGTGCTGAAACATTGATCATTGTGCTGAAAGATGGAAAAGACAAAAGCGTTCTAATCTAACAGGCTCACCACACCGATTTAATCTGCGGAAACAAATGGTTACCGAAGTTGCTATAGAAATGCTATGATGAAACAGGACGAACGCAAGCTGATCCTGTAGCCAAACTATTTGGCGTCATCTAGTGACCATTATGCGTCAATAACAGTGTCCTTGTCTGAAGACTGCTGACTTTTGCCTGCTCCAGTCGTGCTTTAAGTATAGGCAGAAATTTGGTACCTCACATTTTTAAAATACCATCACCATTTTTAAATACATCCCCATTTTTGAATATGTTGGTTTTTATCCCGGAATCATACCGTTCATAACCGCCCAACCCTACTCTTCTGCGTTCTACCCTCGGTTGTAACGAGTGGAATATTTCAGTTCCTGTTGCCTTTCTATCAGCTTGAACCAGTCTGGCCATTCTCCTCTGACCTCTGGCATCAACAAGGCATTGTCATCCAGAGGACTGCCCTCACTGGATAGTTTCTCTTTTTCTGACCATTTTCTGTAAACACTAGATATGGCTGTGTGTGAAAATCCCAGTAGATCAGCAGTTTCTGAAATGCTCAGACCAGCCCGTCTAGAACCAACAACCATGCCACATTCATTTAAATCACCTTTCTTCTCCTTTGTGATGCCCAGTTTGAGCTTCACCAGGTCGTCTTAACAACGCTGAGTTGTAGCCATTTGACTGGCAGATTAGATATTTGGGCTAACAAGGAGTTGAATAGGTGTACCTAATAAAGTAAATGTATACTGATTTGTCACTTAATTGGTTGCCCATTATACCTTGTTGCATTGTCCTCTGACCAGGCTGCTGCACACTGAGTACAAATCAGTGAGAAATAAATCATAGCCAAACCTAACATGATGGTAACTGACGCAAAACAGAGTGAAGTAAAAATACAGCCCTGTGATGTTATATTGTTCATGTAGACAGTGGAGTTTTGCTTGTAACCAGCAATATAAAGTCTGGATATGATTTCTTATGATTGAGTTTAAGTGTGTAAGAGTTTGGGTGAGACACACTTGCATTACATTGGGTTAAGAGAAACCTTGTGAAAGTCCCAACTTGCTGTCCTCTCTAGGCCAGTCTGCTGCTGTACGGCACATATCTAGCCGGATTGACCAGCAACGTGAGTGTGCCTCCAGTCAACCAGTCCCTGACCATCATGGCCACCGTGTGTCTGGTCAGTGCATCCACTGCTATTGCTCTACCTGTCTCTGGCTACTTGTACATGTGGCCCAACCTTGTTTATGGTGTGCTGTCTGGATCCATCTTCGTCTGCACCACTGCCATTAACTGCCTGCTGTTTGTACCTCAGGTGAGTATGTTGTAAAACATAACTATGGTTTATCCCACCTGAGTTCACTGTCTCTAGCCACACCCAGGCCTGATTATTGCCACACCTGTTCTCAATCAAGACATCACTTAAATAGGACCTGCCTGACAAAGTGAAGTACACCAAAAGATCCTTAAAAGCTACACATCATGGCGAGATCCAAAGAAATTCAGGAACAATTGAGAAAGAAAGTAATTGAGATCTATCAGTCTGCAAAGGGTTTATAAAGCCATTTCTAAAGCTTTGGGACTCCAGCGAACCACAGTGAGAGCCTTATCCACAATGGCAAAAGGACATGGAATAGTGGTGACCTTCCCAGGGAGTGGCCGGCCCCGACCAAAATTACCCTCAAGAGCGCGCAGGCACGACGGAGTCATCCAAAGAGGTCAACTATATAAGACCGAGACCACAAAACACAACATCCAAAGAACTGCAGGCCTCACTTGCCTCAGTTAAGGTCAGTGTTCATGCCTCCACCATAAGCAAGAGACTGGGCAAAAAAATGGCCTGATGCATGGCAGAGTTCCAAGACGAAAAACCACTGCTTGAGCAAAAAAAACATTAAAACATTAAGTCTAAATTTCTCCAGAATACCCATCTTGATGATCCCCAAGACTTTTGGGAAAAAACATTCTGGACCTGACGAGACAGCGTTGAACTCTTTGGAAGGTGTGTGTCCCATTAACTCTGGTGTAAAAGTAACACAGCATTTCAGAAAAAAGAAACATTATAGCAGCAGTAACATATGGTGGTGGTAGTGTGATGGTCTGGGGCTGTTTGCTGCTTCAGGATCTGGAAGAAGATTTGCTGTGATAAATGGAACTATGAATTCTGTTGTCTACCAAAAAAATCCTGAAGGAGAATGTCTGGCCTCTGTTCGTGAACCTCAAGCTGAAACCAAACTTGGGTTCTGCAGCAGGAACAATGGTCCAAAACACACCAGCACATCCACCTCTACATGACTGAAGAAAAACAAAATGAAGACTTTGGAGTGGCCTAGTCAAAGTCCTCCTGACCTGAATCCTATTGAGATGCTGTGGCATGAGCTTAAAAAGGCCGTTCATGCTGGAAAACCCTCCAATTAAATTTACAACAATTTCTGCAAGATGAGTGGCCCAAAATTCCTCCACAATGCTGTAAAAGACTCATTGCATCGCAAAATGCTTGGTTGCAGTTGTTGCTGCTAAGGGTGGCCCAACCAGTTATTAGGTTTAGGGGGCAATCAACTTTTTCACACAGGGCCATGTAGGTTTGGATTTTTTTTCTCCCTTAATAATAAACACCTTCATTTAAAAACGGCATTTTGTGTTTTCTTGTGTTGTCTTTGACTAATATTTAAATTGGTTTGATGTTCCGAAACACTTAAGCGTTTCCACCCTTAGCAGCAACAACTGCAACAAGCGTTTGCTATAACTTACACTGAGTCTTTTACAGCGTTGTGGAGGAATTTTGGCCACTCATCTTTGCAGAATTTTGCACCTGTAAAACACTTTAAACCTAGTTGATGCACATAGTCAATGCAAATTAGTCCAATATTCATGAAAATTAATTAAATAAAAAGTGTAAACAAAACAGTGTTACAATAATATTTAATACACTTGCTAAACATTTTTAATTTGACCAGCTGTTTACGGTTGCACCATCCAGAGTTAAAAGACAGATTCTTATTTCAACCCTAAAGAAAACCTTACAGCCAGTATGAGCATGATCAAATGAATGTGCATTCAGTAATATCCGACTGTGTGCCATTACTTCCCAGTTGACCGAGTGGAGGCAGTTTGAAGACGAGATGAACCCTCAGCCCAGCCAGATGGCAAAGTACTTCAGCAGCCCCAGCAAGAGCATCCGCTCTGTCTACAGTGAGGACGAGATCTACTACCTGCTCGGAGAGAACGACTCCATGAAGAGGTTAATCAGTGAGGTATGAACCAGTTTCACGTTGCTGGAATGTTGTGTTTACATGCACTTTATAATCTGATCTGATTATTCGAGTGGTCATGTATACAGCATACTCCGATCTAGAAATCAGATTAAGAAATCCTATAAAGAGAGCTGCGTTTTACCCCAGTAATCAGGTTTCTCATTGCATGTATATCAGTTAAGCAATTTCAGCCGGTTTTCTCAGTCTACACATGCACGCAAGCCTAACTGACATGGTTGCCAGGTCCGCTTATTCTAAAGACTTTTATCCATTGACTTGTGGGTTTTTTCCTCGTTGGATCTGGCAACCCCAGAATTAAATGCGTCACAGTATTAAATTCAGCGAAGCGGCTATCGAACACTTTGTGGAGACCCTGAAAAAGAGTATATACTTAAGAAAAAGAAGAATGTGATTATTTAATATTAAAATTTGAAGTTTATGTCACATCTTTCTATGAGACTATTGGCTGGTTGCAAAGTAGAAATCCGATTACTGCCCGAGTCATGTAAACCCGGAGTTTTCCCTTCTGCCCACGGCACCACACCTGACTCCAATATTCCTCAGGTTCCTGAACTGTGATTACTGGGGTTTTTATTATGGATGGAGCGCCACTGTAATAAGGGGTACCTCGGTTCTCGACCACCTCGGAACTCATCAAATTCAGTTCTTGACGCATTTTGACTAGAAAAATTTGGCACAGTTCTCTTCGTTTGCTCGGTACTCGGCGCACTTGCTTAAACTTGTATGAGTCGAGGTGTGTGACTTGTTTCAGCCGAAACTCGATTCACAATTCATGATTCACGATTCAGTACACAGTGATTCTGATCCACATTAGCTGTTGCTCGGTGAAGATCTGTGCTGTGTTTATCCTGTTTTTTTACATCTACAGTACTGTATTCTTAGAGGAAGTAAGTCTCCATGGGTTCTAAAAAGGTTAGTATATAAGAGCCAGCTGAAAGCAAAACAGAAAATGAATTCTCCAGAACACAGGCTGCAGTTAGCTTAGCGGCTATGCTTACTGGGGATCTCTGGATCTGTGAGGCGACCATGTTAATCAATGTGCCACTTTTCCATAATCCAGTGTATGGTGGAATACATTTACATTTACAGCATTTTGCTGAAGCCGTTGCCCAGAGAGATTTAAAACTGAGCTGGACTGTTAGATGGTAAAGGTCTTGCTCATGAGAACAGCAGTGGCCGTGTGGCCGAGCCAAGATTTGAACTCAAAACCTTCCAAAACAGAGCCTTTACATGTTATTCAATGCGTGAATGGCTACAGACCAAATGTATTGTCTACTTGAACGCTGGCAAACCATATTTCTTTCTTACTTGCCATACGTACATTCAAATCCAACACTAATGATATACTCTGGGCTGAGATGACCAAAGTGTAAGGCATGAAGGAGAATACCAGAGCTGTGAAATAAATGCCAGAGCTGGCGGTAAATAACTACAGTATATGCTATGCATGAATGGAATGTGTTCGAACCTTAGATCTTTTGTTTTACATTTCCCCCAAGGTGCCGCTTTAATGCCTCACATCCTGCTAAAGCATTTCCTGCCCTATTCATTCATTCCAGAGATCTTTGTCTGTCACTATTTTTAGTGGTCTTCATGACTGTTTAACATTCTTTGGAGAAACATCCTGGTCTGGAATTGGTATTTGGTATGCCCATACTAACAGATGTTCTAGATCAGTGGTACTAGTGTTGTGGCTCTTTCAGTAGTACATGTATTTATTTGTTTAGTAGCTTGGGTTTAGCATGTTTACGTGATACATGAGAAGAATCTTTTCATAGCTATCCAACAATGCCAATGACGTCTCTACCAGTAAACTTCATGATGGTGATAAAGTAGAAAACTAAAAAGTAGAAAACATAGTGCAAAACCTTGCTTTATCCTAAACCTTTAAAAAATCGGATTACATTTGAACTCCTGTACCAAAGAACCAGGTTCAAGCCTCGGCTTGGCCACTGTCTGTTGGGAGATTGCATGACATCCTCTGTCTGCATGGGGTCTCCAAGTTGTCCAGTTTCCTCTCACACCCCAAAGATTAATTGGGCTGATTGGTGTCCAACAGCACTTTCATACCAAACAGCTTCAGGAACTCATTTTGGAGGAACTACCCCCTGTGGAGCTCCCCCAATAACTACATTTGTTCCAGAGCCTTTTTTGGTTTGTATTTGCACTGCCAGTAAGAACACTGTGTGGTGCTGAAGTTACATAAGCCTTCCTAAGTTTTTTTAGGCGACTCAAAATCATGTTGTACCTCCTCTATCGCATATAGGCTCAGTAAAGCCTGGACTGTTGGTCCATTTTTCTGTGTATGTTTCTAATTTTAGCATGATGATCTGTTGTTTATATGGCTCCAGGTTTTCAAGGATTTTGTAACCCTCAACAAGACACTGCTGTCTGGATCAATCACGATTCACTTGTGTCACTACGTCCAGACTAATCTCTGTACTCTTACGTCTGGACCAATCACCACATACTTGGGTCACTCTGGGATACTGTGTGCTGAGAAAAGTATCTACCTTGAAGTAGGAGCTATAAAAGTCCCTATACATGACATTCTAAGAACAACAATCATCCACATTTCCTGAAGTGCGAACACATGAGAAAGGGGGCACAATTCTATGAAGAACATTCCTCTGGTGTAAAAGCGCCTTAAGTGTGTGTACGCCCTTTCTGGGGTTTGTTCCTGCCTTGTGCCTTATGCTTGTGGGTAGACAAATCATTTACATTTATGTCATTTAGCAGACTTACAATTGATACAATATTACAATCCAAGCAATTGTGGGTTAAGGGCCTTGCTCAAGGACCCAACAGTGGCAGCCTGGCAGAGGTAGGTTTTGAACTCTGGACCTTCTGGTCCATAGTCCAGTACCTTAACCACTAGGACAGCACAGTCCTGTAGGCAGACGGGTAGGCATGGCCCTTTGTGAGCTTGAAGTTGGTGCTCTGGTAGCAGTGAGGTCAAATCATTTAGAACCTTTGTGTCCTGCTCAAGCTGAAGGATCACTGAGACTCAAACTCGGACCTCTGTGGTGCCCTTGCCCTGGCCACGTGCCCTACAGATATAATTTGCCCTGTGAGAGTTAGGGAAGGTCGGATGGGGATGATCTCCCTGCTGCTTCAATAGCGACAGTAGTTGCCAAACGAGTGCTGGTCTGTGGCACTTCTCCGTTAGCGTAGGGGTCAGAAAATGGTGGGGAATGTTGTCAGGAGAAGGAGTTACCAGTGTCTATGTAGCACTGCTCTACAATTGGCCAGGCTTTTTGATATTTTCTGACATCTCTTTGTTTCTAATACCAGAAAGACGCAGTGATTGACAGTCTTCAAGAGCAAGTGAACAATGCCAAGGACAAGCTGCTGAAGCTGATGTCTGTGAGCCACCTGCAGGATGATGGAGAAATGGACTCTTCCACCACCAACCTCAACTCCTTCTCCACTCAGAATACGTTGATACCTCCCGACCCTCCTTCTTCTCCGATCCCTATGAAAGACTCGGAGATTTCTCCTCCTCTCACTCTGTCCCCTCCACCTTATGTTCCTCCTCCATCACATCCGTCGTTGGCTCCTTCTGCACCAAACTATGAAACGAATTCTGGAGCAACCATGGGAGTGAGAGAATCTTTTCTTCCTTTGTCAACATGCAGTCCAGAAGGCTTGTCACAGAACTCCCATCTCAGCCACTTGCAAGTGCTTGAACATGAAAAAGACACCAGGCCCAAACTGGACTATAGAGACACATCTGTCAGCCTTGAATCTTTCGTAGCGTCAGACCTGCCAGTAAACTCGTCCATTAACCTGAATATATTCGACTCGCTCACATCTCGACCTCAAGATCGTCTTCCAGGTTCAACCTTAGACCTGTCTGGGCCGGCTGCGGTAACGGGGGGTCGGCAGGGATTTGTCAGCAGCAAACAGCTGCAAGAGATTCTGCACGATTTAAGCGTGGATGCCGTGAGCAGCTTTCTCAAATCACCAGCCGGAGTGAGGAGACCCTTAAATACGGCTAATGGTGTGGACACCTTTTGCCCTCTCTCACCTGGCTCACCTCTGCAGTCCTACTTCCCCAGCGTCTCACCTTACATGATGAGAAAGCGCAGACCTCCCTTCCAGGCTTGCAGAAATAACCCTCCTCCCTACTACTACCCAGGCTCAGTGCCCCCTGGCTGCAGGAGGGACGTAGCTTCCAATGTACCCTTGACATGCTCTCAAACCCCAAGATCCCACAATGAAGAGAATGGGGGACATGAAGTAGAGAAATCAGGCGACGGCCCTGGGATGGGCCACGATGCCCAATCCAGACCTGGCAGAAGGAATTCAAGACGGCGCCGGAGAAAACCTTCCTCCGTTAGACGACCTGTGAGCTCTTCAGCTTCGTCCTGTGGTGAGTATGCAGAGGAAACTGGAGCTGCTGATGCATATGGATACTCAGACTCAGAGACCAGCAGCTCGGATGATTTCTGCTACTACCACAGGCCGTACTGTGAAGCCTGCAGGCACAGCCCCTACGCCTCCAGTGACAGCAGCAGCTCGGAGGTCTCTGACAACGAATATGAAGAACAGTACCACTCGACACACCTCGTGGTCAACTTCAAGGAGGACCTTAAACCCACTTTTGTCTGAAAACCAGGCACCGAATTCACAAAAGTGCCTTAAGAAGGAAAATCTTCTTAAATGTCTGTTTTTTCTTAACGTCATTGCTATGAAAAAAGTTACGAAAAAGTGATTCTGCAAATTTTTCCTTAACTCTTTTCTCAAGAACAATTCCAAGAACTAGTGGTATTCTTGAAAACGTTATGTTCTTAAATGTTTTCTTAAAGGGCGGCACGGTGGCTTGGTGGGTAGCACCCTCACCTCAAAGCATCGCCTTTACTCCGAGTACTCCAGTTTCCTCCCAAGGACCAAAGATATGTGTGTTAGGTTAATTGGCATCTTTAACATGCCACTAGTGTATGAGCATGTGAGTGTATGTGCCTTACAATGGATTGGCACCCTGTCTAGGGTTGTTCCTGCCTTGTACCCTATGCCGCCGGCTAGGCACCGGCTTTCCCACGACCCTGTTCAGGGTCAAAACCTTTTGAGTGAAGGTCATCCTTAAAATACCACCAATAAAGCAACAGCGTTGCCAAATAAGGATAGTATGTGGTAAAGCTGTTGCTTTAAAATGTGTTTGAGATGGAAGTTTTGTGGGTTTTGGAGAGAGAGAAAAATCAACGAAGGCCTCTCGAACCAGGGCAGATCCTCTCACTGTAAGCTTTTAAAAGCAACATAGACATATATAAGAAACCAATTAAGTCAATAAGGAAAGAATTAAGATTTTCTGAAGATAATATTTAATAACTCTTCTTTGAGATTTGCATTTAAGAACATTCTTATGACCTTTGGAGTGTGTGGCTTAAAAACCGAGTTTCTTCTTAAGAAAGCTTTCTTGAATCCCGCCCCTGGATCTAAAGTGATGCAGGTGCTATAGGGGGCTCTCACAGGTGGAGCAACAGTGAAGCATTCACCCTATTAAGATAATGTCTTTATTGTTATTGTACAATTGTACAATGAAATTAGGAACCCATTAGTGTGAACCCAATATACCAGTCATTGGTATAGCTGTGTTACAAGCTGATCTTACATGGCAAAAGGGCAAAAACCCTAAAAAGAAAGAAAGAAAGGCACTTGTTTACATTTTCCTCCTCTTAAAAGTGGTGCTTACTGTCACATGGGGGCGCTGCTGGTCTGGTTGTGCCACCGCAGTCCCGAGAGCCGAATGAACTCTGAAACTCAGAAGGTGGGAGGCCATGGTGAGGTGGAACACAGACATACATCAACATCTAGGCATTTGGCAGATGCCCTTATCCAGACTGACTTGAGTCCAGTTGGTTACAGTAGTCTGGATTCATCCCAACCCCTGGGTCTGATCCTGAGTCATTGCCTGAGTCTGTGTTCACCTCACCAGGGGCTTCCCCTTTCCTCCAGAGTACCTTAAGTTGTGGAGCCTTTGTCAGTATATTGCACGCCTGCCCACATGACACTTACCTTCTTGAACGTGACGCGTTTGTATTATTTTCTGCACATGCTGTTAATAGTGTTGTAATAAAAGCCACTACGACTGAATATGTTTGGGCAGTTTGGAGCTATAAAGCTAAATCTAACCACATATTTAAAAACACACAAAGAAGAAACCAAACACTAAACCCGCTTGGGATGTGTTTTATGTATAGTATGTGAGTTCACAATGCTATTTATTGTACTCTAGTCTGAATGTGATGTTTGTGTAGATACTGTAATCTGCATTCAAGGTTCAATGTGTACTATTTATGTAATTTAACACTTTTTTTAAAGGAATGTTACCAATGAACACCTCAACTACTGTTACGATGAGTTACGCTTCTTCATTTTTGTCTGTTTTATGCTGTTCATGGTTTCCTTTCAGCCACCACATTCCATAGCTTGACATACAGTACACCCATGTTTTCCTGTTTCCCCGCTCTGATACACCTTCTTAACAAGCTAGTTTGTTTGGTAGGGGACATGCCTAAAGACATGCATTAAGCAAAATGAGAGCACTTGAATCGAGTTGAGAAAGGTTCTATTCAAGACGTAGGTCTCTTTTGTGACGCCCAGCCTGTAGAATTCACTTTAAAAAATGCATGATGGGTGCTCCTGAAATAGAGCGTGCATAAATAGATGGCACATATAGGAAGAACAGGGTGTGCATGTGTGGTTTTTCCACAACAAGCCACTGCTCTAAACATGCTGCTGCTACTTAATGGAATAGTCCAGTGTTTTTGCACCGACGTCAATAAAGGCTTATATAAGATGAGCTTTAAATCGGTTCAGTCTTTTCTTAAATGGGACTGGTTTTTCAGAGGAAACAATGTTTACCACAGAAATACTAGACACAGATTTTAGTGTACAACCCCATATCATATAAAGAGTAACAGGACTGAGTATCAGTAGCAGGAGAAGTCGCGTAAAAATAAAATCAAGTGGCCTGAGATTGACCAGTATTCATGATGAATAGTTAAATATGTGTATTGTAAGATTCAGTGTTGAATAAATATAGAACATGAAGTTTAATTTTTACATTTACAACAAGCAAATGGCACCCATTTGGCGGAATGGCTCATCTACTGTGAAGCATGGTGGTGGCAACCTTATGTTGTGGGGTGTTTTTTTCAGTGGAGACTTAGCAAGTGGTCCGAGATGAAGGGGAAGAGGATGCTGCCAAGTACACCCAAGTTCTTGAGCAATACATACAAGCTTGACAGCTGAAGTTGGGCAAGGTGGTTGATGTCAGAGTGTGTGACTGCTTGGCCATGGAAATCCAATTCATGAAAAGAAAACTACACTTACATTAGTTAGCAGATGCTCTTACCCAGAGCAACTTACAAGTTATACAGTATTACAATCCAAGGAACTGTGGGTTAATGGTCTTGCTCAAGGACCCACCATTGGCAGCAGTGGGATTTGAACCCTGGACCTACTGGTCTATAGTCTTTGTACCTTAACCGCTAGGCTACCACAGACAAAACTCCTATTGCCGATGTTGTTTCCTGAGCTGTTGCTGCTTTTACTTCACAATAACAGTGTAGAGTCGCCCAGTGCATCTCTATGGGTCAATTCCATAAGGAACTGATATGTTTTGGAAGGACTGCATCCTACAACAGTACCATGCTAAAAATCTCTGAGCTCCATTTGTATAATGACCTATGAGTAAGACTATACTGACTTAAATAACCCTGGTCCTATATTAATGGCACACAAGCAAGACATGGAAGTACTCGAATAGCTGCACTGCCTTACTAACCTCAACCCAGCTCTTAATACATAATGAATGAAAGCTGAACATTCATTCCTTCCCCTCTCTCTGTCTCTCCCGTCTTTGCTGGAGCTTAGAGAGATTCATTTTCTACAATGTTCTTCCAGCACATCTTGTAAATGTTTATAAATAACTTATATTTGAGAGGGGTTGGCTTAGTGGTCACGACTCTGCTGATCAAAAGGTTGAGAGTTCAAATTCACATTCTACTGAGCTGTTGCTGTTGGGCCCTTGAGCAAGCCTCTTAACACCTTTTGAGACCGAGCCAGATTTTTTTCACACTAAAAAAAAGATTTTTAACATAGTGGGACCTTCACACCAAGTCTGATGCGTTTTTTTGTCTAAACTCTCTGAAAACTCCCTGTCTGCTTTTGCTTCCTTTAATTTCCCTTCTCTTAATGCGTCATGGAGATTTCGTCGGGTCTTTTTCACATCTTAAAAAAAACAAAGACACGAGGGAAGAATAGTCAGGGAAGATTGCTTCCCTGTCAGCCAGATGAGCTTCCTTGTCAGGGAGATGAGCTGTTCTGCCTGACAACCGAGCTCTGATTGGTCAGCCTGATTTTAATGCATCCGAACAATGCAGATATTAGAAGAGGCTAAGATTAAAAATTTTACGCAGCATCGCAGTCCGTCAGTTTCGGACTCAGTGTGAAGGACGGCATTAATATACGTGTGTTGTTTTTCAAAACTTGACCTGCGTTTTATTTCGTCCGTAAAAATCAGACTTGGTGAGAAAAGGCCTTAAAGGTATGAAAAGTCTCAGGCTGCCTGCTGTAATGTTAAGTAGCCTAATATATTTGAACAGATAACTGAGAGCCATGCGATTCAGGCACTACAGGATCATTCTTCTGAATTTGTTCAAATAATAATAATAAATAAATCAATCAATAAAAAACTAGCATTCAGCTCAAACCAGTCTGACCATTCTCCTCTGACCTCTGGCATCAACAAGGCATTTTCGCTTCAAGAACTGCTGTAAACTCTATAGAGATGTCTGTGTATTAAAATCCTTGTATATCAGCAGTTTTTGAAATACTCAGTCAAACATCCATGCCACGTTCAAAATCACTGAAATAATTGTATTTCCACATTCTGACGCTGGTTTGAACTTCAGCAGTTCTTCTTGATCAGCTTGGTTGCTGACAGGCACATCACACCTGACTCCATGACTTTAGTTTCGCTCTTAGATTTATCATCTACGCCGCCCAAGGAGGTTGGGTCCTTTTTGAGTCTTGGTCCTCCTAAGGTTTCTTCCTATAACACTTAGGGAGTTTTTCCTTGCCACTGTCGCCCTAGGCTTGCTCAATTTGGGATTGGACGTAGTTATTAGGAGATAATCTAAACTTGTAAAGTTGCTTTGAGACAATGCTCCATTGTAAAAAGCGCTATATAAATAAATCTGACTTGACTTGACTTGACACCTGTGCTAGTAAATGCTGTAAATGCTCGCTTCCCTCCATTGGCTCTCTGTGGTCTTTAGAATACGTTTCAAGGTTTTATTGGAAGTTTATAAATCTGTACACCGATCAGCTCCAGCCTGTTTAAAAGACATTCTGACAACCTATGTTCCTTCGAGATCCATAAAGTCTGCAGAACAGCTTCACCTGGTGGGCCCCAAATTGGGACGGAGCTTAGGGGGGATCGGACATTTTCAGGGGCGGCTACTAATTATTGGAATGAATTAACATAGCAGATTCGTTAGCGCCAACTTTACCAGTTTTGGCACTAAACACTCACACACTAAGGGCACGTTAGACACACCAATTAACCTAACACAAGTGTCTTTGGAAGGTATATGACAGTATATCACTTTATCTATTTAGAGTTTAACAGGCTTATTTTGTATGTACAGTTGTGCCCCTATGAGTGATTGCCAAGCAGAGGGGTACAGCTGTGCACCCCAGTACGACAAACAGTCTAGAAACGGCCTTGTTTTAGAAGTTTTAAAAGAGTAAAAGATAGGAAAAAGGTGTAGACCTACTTAAGTGTTGAAGATATAAGAATAGAAGAACAATAATATAACATTATTAAAGTAATATTGATAATAATATTGTTATTAATAAATATTTTCATTATTATGATTATATTATTATTATCATATAGATATATTTATTTATTTATTTATTTATTTATTTTAATTCTGTTTTCATAATTAATACATATTTAATTCTTTTTAAATGTAATCTTTATATAGAATGTTGACATTCTGTAAATATATTTCCAATTTTTATAACTTGCAACTTTTCTATATTTCATGTACTATGGAATACGAAATGATTGGCAGATCGTGCCATGTGTTCTGCTCATGCAGCCTTGTGATTGGCTTAGAGAACACATTGACCCCACCCATTTTAGACGGAAAAACGCGTTCGATTGGCTGACTTCGACGTTCTCGAGGCCTTGGTGCGCGTTCACATTTTTCGATTCTGATAGGTACGCTGCGAGCGTAGAGCCGAGCGCAGTGGTTTGCTGAGTGCAGGTGGTACGCAGAGTGCGTGGCGTTAGGTCGGAGTGACAAAAACGAGAGCGAGAGCATACAGAGCAACGGACGAGAAGGAATAAAAAGCAGATTTGAGACTCGGCTGTGTGAATTGGTTTCAGCTGTCCTTAACGGGATTTTAAATCTGGAAGGATTATTTTAACAGCTGGAGCCTTAACTGGGGATTCCTATTTTATTTTTAAGTGTATGGAGCTACGGTGGATGTCTGCATTCAAATCGGGCGATTGGAAAAATTTCATTCGGCTGGTTGGTTGAAGTGAAGGAGCCGCCATGGCTGGAGCTGTTGGATCTCCTGGTCTCCACCTCAGTAAATGAAAGATACTCTGTTACACTGTTTATAAGAAAGGACAATTCATATTTATCGATTTTAAGGGGCTTGGTACCGATTTAGAACTGCTTTTGTGCACCGTTTTGCGTACAAATCATAAAGAGGAGCCGGTTTTGTTCTGAGAGGAAACTGATGGGAAGGAAAAGGCCTGGTTATAAGACTAAAACTGACTGACTGTTACTGTGGCAGAAATAAAAAAAATCCCAAAACAAAAAACACTGAAAGACGAACGAAAATGGTTTTAAAGAAATTAAACTGTCCTGGACGGGAGTAAAGGACGTGTGGGAACCAGGTTCAAGAAAAAAAAAGGCTTTTTGGGAAAGAGTCGTGTTCATTTTCGACCTCCATTCCATTTCCACTTCCATTAATCAGTTCGGGATTAAAACGCACAACCCTGAGGGGGTTTCCAAACGGATATTTATTCACAAACACGTACATTTGAACAGGTTTTAGGAGCAGGAACATGTCTGGTCGGCCCAGAACCACGTCCTTCGCTGAGAGCTGCAAACCAGTGGCACAGCCTTCAGCTTTCGGCAGCATGAAAGTCAGCAGTAAGTATCTCCACATCATGATGATTCTGAGGCAGAACCAGTCTGGTTGATTTGAGGACATAAACCAGCATTAAATCACCTTCGGCAACAAGAATAGGGTAGTACATGTATCTGTAGGTTCAAGTCCTTCATTTAAGTGTGACCTTTTGGCAGGGTTAACAGTGGTATGGAATAAGTGAACGCATTTCCAGTTCAAATTCAAGCAGCAGGATCAACTGATCAGTCACTGTTAGTCCAAAAACCAATAAGCTGCCCTGTAAAATTTGGTTTTGAAGCAAATCATGTAGGCTGATCGTCTTTATTTGGAGCAAAAATGTGACAGCAAGGTCTCTAGAATTATTTCTCTTTCTAAAGAACTCCTTCACAACCAAGAGCAGACAGGTGGACCGTTTTGGATCAAATTTGAGGCATGACCACTTTAGCTTGGTGTATTTGAGTGTTTGGAAGCGCCATTGTTACCTTTTGGGCAGATCAGCCTGGTAACCCAACTGTCTGTGACTTCTGCAAGGTTATTTTTAGAGCACTTACCTTCCTGAGAAACTCTGTTCAACCCCAAATTACCGCTGATGAAATTGTGTGTACTTTAGTGCTTGCCTGCTATCGTTTGGCAGTTCAAGTTGGAAACTGATGGATGGCTTTGTTTTGAATAGCCATTTTTGGTTCAGATCTGGGCATCCGATCATCTGGGGTGCGATCAGTAATGTTGGTCAATCTGGACTTGAACACACCTTCGTGTTTGTTGGACCAAAAACAGACACACCATTCTGTAAAAGTCAGTTATGAAGAAAATCATGTAGACTGATTATCTGAATTTGAAGCAAAATATGACAGGAAGGTCTTTAGAATAATTTCTCTTCCTAAAAAAGGGCTCATTTGCAACCAAGAGCAGACAGGTGGACCATTTTTGGATCAAGTTAGTAATGTAGTAAGCTAATTCAGTATATCTGTTGGGTTAGATCTGGTTTTGGTTCTGATTCATCAGGAGGATCATCTGGGGTGCGATCAGTAATGTTGGTAAACCATGACTTGAACATACCTTTCTGAAAAGCAAATCATGTAGATGGGTCATTTGGATGTTTTTGTCAGGGAACTATTTTAGAGCTGAAAAGAGGTTTAAGATGCTTTATTGTACTGAAGTGCCACTGGCTACATTTACATGCAGATATTTTCATCAGTCTGAATGAAATCATCCGAACTATTAATATAGAAACTAAACTCATCAGTAACATGATCTCTCTTTCGATGCGCTATATGGGATTGGATCCAAAAGTGCATGCGTGCTTGTAATGACATTTAGTGTAAAGTTACCATAGCAACAAGAAGCATGCGAGTCCTGTCGGTCCACAACGAAGAGTTAGCATTGGTTCGGCCATCCATCATGCTGACCAGTGTAAGGTTTGAAGCCTAGACTTTAGCACCTACCATGTTGTTCGTAATGACTCAACAGACTCACACAGCCAAGCCCATTCTACTTCACTTATGCTAGTTGTGGTCACGGTGGAATGTCTGGAGCCTAACCCAGAATTCACCGAGTGGTACTGCAAATGAACGGCCTGACCTTCACGTTTATATTAGTTTTCATTGTTATGCCGGCGATATATGGCTATGTCTTTCGATTACACCGAATGACAACAGCTGTTTGACGTCTGTCAGTAATTTTCTTGAACATGATAAAGGGGATGTCGATTCATTTTCTGCAGTTAAATGAAGACCGGCTGATATCTTTTTTTTTTGGTTGCTCTCATGTTCTCAATAGTCCTAATGATAATCTTGATCAGCTGTTCTCCAGCATTAGGTCCTGAGTGAGAAATCTTTGTCTGACCTCAAGTTTTAAAAGCAAATAACTGCAGTTGTCAAGAGGGGTTTCTTCCAGTGTAAAAACATTGGTAAGCTTAAACCTGTTCTCTGTTTCTTGGAGCTGGAGAAGGCTATTTATGGATTAGTTTCCTCTAGACTTGGCTACTGTAGTTTATGTATTGGGATCAACCAGTCTCATTTTCAACGGTTGCAGTTTATTGCAAGATTGACAGGCACTAAAGAGAAAGCATATAACTTTTCTCACGTCCTTAAACTGGCTCCAGGTGAAGTTTAGAATTCAGTTTAAGGTACTTTTGTTTGTGTATAAAGCCCTTAATGGGTTAACCCCCTTGTCATTGCAGAACTTGCTGGCAGTTCCTAAGGCTTTCACACTGCCAGCAGGAACGCTGTGTGATTGCGTTGTCACAATCGCATTGTACCTCCTGTCGCATGTAGGCTCAGTAAAGCCTGGACTTCAGTGTCGGTCCATTTGACTGTTTTTTTTGGTTCGTCTAGACCAATCACTACATGCTTCAAGACCCTGTCATGAAGTAGGAGCTAAAAAAGTCCCAAAGAACTACAGTGGTTTCACATTCCTGTGGTGCGAACACACGAGAAGGGGCCACATTCTCCAACACTTCTAAGAACTATGAAAAAATTTGACAGTTGCGAAATCACCTCATGAGGTCTTCAAGATGGTAGGTGTTTTAAAGTGCCAGTGTTTCCTTGTGATCAGAGCAGACAAACTCTGTGGCAGTAGAGAGGAAAACAAGTGCCAGCTGGATCCTGCCAATGTTGTTCCTTGATGCATTCCTCAGGAGTTCCAACACTAATAGATTCCATTTGATTCTAATGATCAGTCTGCTTGATTTGATTCAGAGCAAGCTGTTCCAGAAATGGCACTGATCAAGTAGATGAGAGGGAGTTTGACATGGCTGTTGCTGTCAAGGTAGTTTCTTTCGTATGTAGAGTTTCGTATGATTAATGCAGAATTACTGAAGATGTCCAGATCTATCATGATATTTATGTTATACTGTAGAGGCCACCTCTAATGTCGGGGTAGGACTGTGCTAAAATATCGATACAGCGATATATTGCGATATGTATTTTCGTGATATACTGCATCAGGAAGAAAAAACGCGTTTCAAATGGGGAGTAAACTACAATCTCCGGTCCTGTAGATGTTGCAGTACAGTGTTTTGACTCGATTTGTCCGCTGAATTATCAATGTGATGTGATGTATTAAGACGACTCAGATTGTACACCATAACTCTAGTATTACAGCTGTTTTTATATTTGCAATGAACTTTGTGGAATATCGCAGTATGCATTGTATCGTATCGTGAGGTCCTTCCCAATACCCACCCTTACTTTGGGCAGATGATGCACTATTCATGTATTCATGCAACTCCAGCTGTTTGCAGCTGCTTAAAATCAGCTCGCTTGAATTGGCTTTAGGTTGAAAACAAGCTCTTCAGGAAGGAATATTTGTGTCAGTTAAGTGCTGATGTCACCTTTGGTGGAAAGTTTAGTAACACAGTGGTTACAGCACTGTTCCTGAAGACCTGACCTACATTGCTTCTTCCTAATTGAATTTGTGATCCAGATGATGAGTCTACTTTTACAACCTGAGTACAGTATATGTAAAAACAGAAGTGTTTGCACTAAGTCAATGGTTCTTAAACTGTAGTACGAGTACCACCGGTGTTACTTGGAGCATGAGATGGTATGCCAGGTGACCTTGGAAAATGTACTTAGTAATAATTTACTAATTAAGAAATGATTTAATTATTAAAGATGGTCTGTATGCATGCATTATCATAACAGTACACAGTAAAGTGGTCACCAAAACTCATCATTTCCATCAAAGATCTGCTTCAAACTTGATGTGGACACTCATGAGAGACTGTAGAATAGAATCAAGTTAGAATAAATGATATTTTATGAGCTTTATTAAACATATAAGATCGGAAGTTCGGATATCTGTACATGCTCTATATGCATGTAATCATAATTACAGTATAAAACGGAGTTATGTTACCTGAATACTCCTTAAATACAATATGAACACTTTTCAGACAAAGTTAAAATATATCCACGTCATGAACTGAAAACGTATTTAATCCATACTTTATTTGCATGTAGGTGCGGGTAGCTTGACTGCAGTTTCAGGACGACATACCTGCAGATGTCATTTAAACTTTGTTGTATTTTGTATCGGAGATTGTCGCCCACACGGTTTACAAAGAGTCTTATTTCCTTGATCTCAAATGAGAAATGTGCTCATATATTGACTTTCCTTTTTCTCCCATGTTGACATTGTCGAGCTAGTACGATCTTCCCGGGGTCAGATAAAACATCTGCATCTTGCCGCATTACTGATTGGATCGCTACCCAACTCATCCCGCCTTTCCACATGTACTCAAGTTATGATTGTGTCTTTTCCTAACTTGTCATCTGATTGGATGTCGTCTCTGCCAAACATTTTCGTCTCGTTTTTATTCGCTGACAAAAGTGCCAATTCATTTCGTCCTAGTTTTTGTCGTTTTTCATTAATTTTAGTTTAGTCGTCGTCTTGTTTTTGTTAGGAAAAAAAGGGTCATTGATGAAAATCGTGACAAACCAATCGTCAACAAAATTAACACCGGTTATCAGTAAGCCTTTCGCATTTATCCAAAAACAAGAGTTTCAAATGAATACCGCAAGTAAATTGACTATTATATCATGGCTGAAGGTTGCAGATGCCAGGAGCAGTGAACTGACACTGGTAAATCAAACACGCCTGTTGAATGCATTGAAGGTGAAGTTGGTTAATTACCTGCCCTTGCATTAGTCGATGCTAATTTAGACATAGGAGGCACGGCTAGTTGCTGAAAATGCTCCAAATAAGCACTTTGATATGTTGATAAGTTTGGGATTCACCTGTATTGGAACAGAGGAGGAACCAAGATCACAATGGTGGGTGTGCTGTGAGATTCTCAGCAATGAGAGCATGAAGCCAGCGCATCTAAGAAGGCATGTGAATGTTAAACCTACACATCTGAAGGGTAAACCTGTAGACTCCGGTAAATATACCTACTGAGTACAAGTGTATGTGTGTGTTGTATATGTTTCTGCAATGAGATTCATAGGTTGTACTTGGAGGTTTTGGCTTGATGATGGGTGGTACTTGATCTAAAATGTTTGAGAACCACTGCACTAAAACACTTCGAAATCAAAAGTGCACCCATTCTTAACCTTTACAGAGTTTAGCTTACTGTTTGAGCACACTTTCGGTCTAGATATGACAGCATGAACACTTGAAGTGTTGGGACCTATATGAGATGATGTATCTGATGAATGAGTGGAACAGTTTAAAGAATCAAATTACAGCTCAACAAATTGTCGCCATAAGTTGTTTTTAGTATTCACTCCCACCTTTGAGTAGCAACGCCTTTTAAGCTGTGTAATATAAATGCCCTCTTCATATGGTTACCACCCTGTACAGAGATGTTTCCTAGCTGGGTCTGACCACTTAGTACAACAATAAGCCAGTCATTTGCTTTGCTGCAGTTTGAGTAGACAGGTGTGAGACAGATAATCTCTCGATTGCTCCTTGTTTCTCCACTCATTGTCTATTTATCAGTTCCACTTAGCATATAGAATCACTTTGTAGTTCTGAAATTACAGACTGTAGTCCATCTGTTTCACTACATACTTTGTCCCATTTACTCTGTTCTCTAATGGACAGAACCCTCACAGATCAGGTACTATTTGGGTGTAGATGTAAAGTCAGAGACAGTAGCTCATCTGTTGTTTCACAGTTTGTTAGTCATCCTCTAATCCTTCATCAGTGCTCACAGGATGCTGCCTACAGGATGCTGTCCATATCCATATGAACATTTAGTCCATGTTTATTCCTCAATTTCTTAAGCATAGACAATGCTTTTTATGACACAAATTGTCTTCTCGTTATATATGGTGCAATATTTAGGTATGGGCATGTGGCATAGTAAGGATGCAGCACAAGCCATGTGTTCAGTTATCCCTGTCATTCTAAAGTAATGTTTTCTAGTCCTGATCATGTTTCTTACGTGACTAGGCTGGTATTTTAGAGATTACAGCATTAGTGAGCATGCACTATCTATGTTTGATTAGCAATCCCAGCCATTGTTTGCTTAGCGTTTATAAGAGTGAAGCTACCTGACGTTCACGACGATGGTAAGTTAACTCCGTCTTTAAGGCTCTGTATTATGAATGGGATGCGAGTTATAATCCTCGTGATGCCACTGTTAGTCATTCCGGATAAAGACATTTTCACACAGAGTGCGATATATGCGCACTAAAAAAAAGGATGCGATTTTGAATGTAGTGGGACCTTCACACCAAGTATGATGCGTTTTTGTCTAAACACTCTGAAAACTCCGTGTCCGCTTTTGCTTCCTTTAATTTCCCTTCTCTTAATGCGTCACGGAGATTTCGTTGTGTCTTTTTCACATCGTTGACTAAAAAACAAAACAAAGACACAAGCCAAGATTAGTGCAGGAAGCTCTAGTTTGTTTTTTGTGATCATGAACAGACTAGAATGCACTCAGATGAACAAGAAAATGGTTTCATCCAGTCACTATGAGGTCTATCACCATCACTCCGCAGCCTTTCAGCTATATTCTGCCAGATATTTTCTTTACTATCCATGTTTCTATAGTTATAGTGTCGCTCTTGTGCCCTGCTACTAGCAGGATGAGCTGTTCTGCCTGTCAACCAAGCTCTGATTGGTCAGACTGATTTTAACGCATCCGAACAACACAGAAATTAGAAGAAGCTCCGATTCAAAATTTTATGCGGCGTCGCAGTCTGTCAGTTTTGGACTCGGTGTGAAGGATGGTGTTACGTGTTCTTTTTCAAAACTTGACTTGCGTTTTTTTCGTCCATAAAAATCAGACTTGAGACTTGAGTACTGTATGTATACGCTATACTCTAGAGGGAAACAAAAAACCATGACATTTCTTCTGTGCGCTCATAATTCCTGCTATAGTTTCCTAGCTCTGGTTTCTTATTTATTATAAATGAGCAGCCAGCCTGATGATTTGTCACTGTAAGCGTAATTGGCATTTAGAAATGATTGAGGCTGGTTAGCTTAGTGGTGGAAGAGTAAATAACAAGCCAAAGGGTGCAATTCCTCTTTTATCAAGCGTTATATCACCCTAAATTACACTTTGCCCCACTCACTCTGTGATTGCCTCATTCTTTCAACTTGTTCAACTCGGTAATTTAACTGTGCAGCGCCTGAGGCACTACAACCTCGAAACCGGTGTGGATTTGGTGCATGTGGTGTCACGTTTCACTGCAGTCCATCATCTGCTTCTGTGTGTTTTTGAGCATTTATATTGTCCTGCACTGTTCTCATCATTGTGGTCACTAATGCGTCCTTCACACTGAAACCTGGGTAATTATCTGGCTGCCTTGACCAGTAGGTTTCTGACCTTCCATCGTTTAGTCATTGTTTGACACAACAGTTTAATGCAGCAGGTTTTCAGTTCACACACAGTTTGACGTAAAACAAAACCCACATACAGTAAATCTGGTGGAGTTTCCTTTTCAAAACCAGGTTTGTCTGCTACGTCTTCTTTCTGCTTAAATACTGCTTTGTTTGAGCGATTCATGACTGTGTTCAGAACTGCTGTTCATAGAGGTACCTCACCAGCTGCCCCTTTGTTCCTGAATTACTCCAGTCTGTCGATATTTCTCCACTTTTTGGGATTAGTTTTACATGGGCAGGTGGGGTCATTAGTTAGAGCCTGTCTGATATAGCCCTATTATCACGCTTCATCCCTGCTTGTTCTGGTGAGGGTCACCCAGGCGCCTACAGCTCTGTGGGAAAACACAGGACGCAGGCTTTGGGAGTACTCGCGCTAGGCGAGCTGTGCTGTGCCTGAGCACGTTTAACCCCAAAGCACGGTTCAGATTTATTTCTATAGTGCTCTTTACAACTGAGCGTTGTCTCAAAGCAGCTGTACAAGTTTTGGATTATCTTTTAATATCTAGGTGCAGTCCTAAATTGAGCAAGCCTAGGGCAACAGTGGAAAGAAGAAACTCCCTCAACGTTACGAGAAACCTTGGGAGGACCAAGACTCAAAAGGGACCCCAACCTCCTTGAATGAAACTAATCTATCTATTCAGATAACTCTTATAGTTTAAAAAAAAAAAAGAGACGAGAAGTACATTAATCGTAGGGACTTTATTATTCGCATTTTGGAATTCAAAATCATACAAAATTGTACCTTCTCCGTCACATATAGGCTCAGTAAAGCCTGGACTTCACTGTCGGTCCTATCATCAGATCAACAGATCTGTGTTTTACATGGCTACCGGTGTGCAAGTAGAATTAGAAATGGTGGTTGCCCTCAACAAAACACTTGCGCCTGGACTTGACACTATACGTTTGCGTCATTACGTCTTGACCAGTCACAGCAAATTTGTCCCTCAGGGTTCCTATTCACTGAGAAATGACTCTGCTTTCAAGTAGGAGCTAAACAAGTCCCTATGCAATTGTTCCAGCCTAGACTTCAAGGAAAATGTGTGATTGGTAAAGACACAGGATGCCTATTTCAAGCTTTTTCCCATTGACAGCCGGGAACAAAACTGAATTACAGATTACATCAATTTGTACATGGGTTCATTTAATCCTGGTTCATTCACTTGGCAAACCTAAGAAAGGCTCGTAAACATGAAGCCTTTGTTCTACAGCTCAGAAATAGCCAAGCAAACCGTATCTGCAGGAAACGACGGCTCCCGAGATGCCGGTCTGCTGAACGACCTTTTAGTTCCTCTGTGTTGTAAATGTGTCATGAATGGATAAGTGCAGTTACACAACTCCAGGTCAACTGCTACTAGAGTCTGAAAAATGAAGGCTGATCACAATCACCACAAATGTGGCTTTCAGGAGCTGAACAGAGCACTTTGGTCTCCTCTTAAATATCTGCGGTCCTGTTCTGAAGAACTGACTGGATTACAGACATTAGGGCTGTTCGATATGATCAAAATTTCATGTCGATAACGATACGTATTTTATTATAGACCTATTTCTCTATTTATTTAGAAACATTGTTTACATTGTTAATTGAACATATAACAAAATATAAAATGGTTTGTTTAATAGAATTTTTTTTTTTTTTTTACATTTCTAAAAATTATAAATGACATCATACAGAAACATTTCAAATCAACTTTTTTTTAAAATGGAAACGTCTTCACTCATAAAGATATCACGGGCTGCTGGGTTCTGTGCTCTCGTTAGCTTTAGCTTTAGCCTTTTTGCCTTTGTTAGCTTTGTGTACTTCCACATATTTAGGGTGGGTGATGCTGTTTTAAATGTCTTATTAAATTTGTTGCTCTGAACGTTTTCAGAGATGCAATCCAAACAAAAAAGCTCTAAAAAGCTTCCATGCTCAAGCTTTTCATACCCAAACCATGTCCATGTGACAGAAGTAGCTCCTCTCTTAGGTACGAGCTTCTCATTTTGTGCTTGCTGCTCTCCCCCAAAATTCCCCCATTCTGTGTTGCGTTCACTCTGTGCAGTTCTTGTCCCTTTAATGCATCATCCAAACAACAGACTTCCCTATAGAGTGTATTTTGCGACACAACGGAATACATGATAGAACGTAATATTAAGCGAAGGTTTTTCTATCGTCAGGCGATATATTTTGTGAAATCACTGAGAGATGAGTCCGAAATGCATTTCTGAAAATGGATTAGTATTATCCCGTCAATGGCCCATTAATACAAATAATAATTAAAAAAAAAGTCTAAATTCAGGTAACGTTTGCATTACACTCTGTGAAACAGGACGTTGACCAAACGTGACCATAGTCGCGTAGTCTTTTTGTGCTACTGTAATGTAAATATAAAGGATATTTTCACGAGAAAACTGAATGCAAAAGATGTGTAAATGTGTCAGAGATACCGCTGAAAACGGGAGTGGAACGCTACCATCAACACAGCATCTCTAACGCCACTACATTTTTAATTCATGTAAAGTCACAATAACTTCAGCAAAATACTGTTACGACCCTGTCTAGTGGAAAGCTGTAACACTTAAAAGAATGGTGTGATGGATTTGATACTTTTGTTTGACAGAAGCAAAAACTGCATTGATAGACAGCATTACGAACAACACAGAAGATCAGCCAGTTGAAACCGAGAACCAGTTTATGTAGTTACATATAGTTATAATACACACAAACACGCGTAACTTACACAGTCTCTAAATACAGCAACTGAGTTAGAAGAGTGATCTTCAGTGTCGAGAGCTAACAAGCAAGCAAGCACATGATTGGTAAGGTCAGTTAGCTTTCGAGTGATTGATGGACTGCTCTTTAACTCCTACCTCTGCTCATGGATTAGCAGCATCGATTGGCTGTTGAGGTGACCTGCTGTTTACAACCACATCACCTAGAGTTAAAAGACAGATTTTTATTCCCTATTAAGAACGGATGTTGATCAGACGTTAAATGGTGCGTACCTGTATCATCACCATAAGTTGTTTAACCCCCTTTTTATACTGTTTTGTTGGCTGGTCATATGATTGGCCAGGAAAACTAGTGATGACCTTCAGATGTTTGGTAAAGTGCTGTTTCTGGTAGTGGAGCTGTTACACCCATGTGACCCCACACACACTGTCTGACTTTCACTGTACTCTCTGTGGCACCTTGTGTTTAGTGCGTTAAACAGGTTTGTTGTGTTTTCATGAGCGGTATGAGACAAGATATGCATCTTATCTTTGCATATAGTCGTGCTGTGCCCCTTGTGTAAAATTCAAACCAGTTCCTTATAACTGATGATTCGTTTTGTAGTAAGCAGCTCTTGTGTTGCTGTGTTCTAATAAGGTTCTGTCCGTTAAGTTAATATTTGTGAGGTACTGCTGGTGGTGTAATGGTGTGGGGGATATTTTCTTGGCACACTTTGAGCCTCTTCATTCCAATTGAGCGTTGTTTCAACACCACAGCCTACCTGAGTCTCGTTGCTGACCATGTGCATCCCTTTATGACCACAGTGTTCTCATCTTTAGATGGGATTTCCAGCAGGATAATGTACCATGTCATCTCAAACTGGTTTCTTGAACATGACAAGGAGTTCACTGAACTCAAATGGCCTCCACAGTCCCCAGCTTTCAATTCGATAGAGCATCTGTGGGATGTGGTGGAGTCAATATGGATCAAAATCTCTGAGGAATGTTTCCAGCACCTTGTTGAGTCTATGACACAAAGAATTAGGTCAATTAAGGCGAAAGGAGGTCCAACACGGCACTAGCAAGGTGTACCGAATAAAGTGGCCAGCTTCAGTCAGGCCAATAATTTTTCCTTTGGTAGATCACTAGTAACATTTGGCCATGTCGTAGGCAATGTTTGCTTCTGCAAAGAAACTCGATAAAAGAGGAAACGTGCTGAATACTGATAGGGCTGAAATCCATCTGGCTTCATCACATTTCTCAAAATTGGATAACAACCTAGAAAATCCACAGAAAACAACATGTGCTGATTTTCTCAGTAGCAGGTCTCTGGACTGCTCATTAGAAGGTCGAGAGTTCAAATTCGACCTCACCACTGGTGGGCCCGTCAGTGCTGCTCTTAACCTTTAACAGCTCCGATCAGTTGACGTTGCTACAGATAAGACCATCTGCGTGATGCTGTAAATGTAAATGCAGATTTTCAGGCGCACGTACACACTGGCCTGGGCAGCTGATCAGAGGAAGCCGACAAAAGCCGCTCATCTCGTCTGCCTTCGCGGCTCTGTTTGCAGGAAAAGGCAGCTGTTCAGGAACAATGGGACTTTTTAGCATTTAAAAGCCATGCTGCTGTCCATCTCCCTGTGTGAATAGATACAAAGTAGATTTAACAGGATCAACCTGGTTGCTTTGTTGAAGAATTGAATGGGGGGAAAAAAGAGCAAGATGGTCTCACAAGCATCACTATGGCTCAGACTAATGTTAGAGGGAAATCTAGGGGGTGTAGTGTGTAGCACTGGTTTTATTTAGCTGTAGTGATGTCGGGGACCGTGCCCACATCCAGCCTTTCCCTATAGTCTTACACACTTGTCTCGTCTGTCATCGTTTCTCATCAATCATTCGTTCTTTTCTTTCCTCGCAGTTTAATTTGGCGTATCAGTTCATTTGAAGTATGCGTCCGGATTTAGACCCTCATGCTTCTTTGATTGTTTGGCCTGGCTGTATGAACAACGAAAAAAGTGGCTAATATAACAATGCAAAGATGTTACCCTTAGGCAAGAAAACTTTATTACATAAAGTCCACTAGATACGAATGATTTCTGTTCCGAGAGTGGGTTCGCATGTCGAAAATATTTAGCCTAAGCATCCAGCTTGTGAGCCTCTAACACCTGATCTCTTTCACTTTAGTGTCCATTTTATGGCTTGCTGCTTCTTATCGAGATCATCCCTGCTTTTACATGTAAGGCCAGACATTCTGGGTTTGTAATGGTGCAATAATTCCACAAAAGGAGGTATTTACTGTGCACAGTTGGTGTCGCAACCCATTTTGGTATCCCCAGCTCTGTTTGTTTGATTGCCCATTAGTTTTGCAAAGCCTTTTTTCATGTTCTCACGCCGGCTCCATCAACCTACCCAAGGAGATCCGATCTGACTCCTCAGACTGAGGTCCCACTGCCGCGTATCGGATACATATCTAATTTCTGAACCACATAGGAAAGTGGAACAGATTAGAAATAAAAAGGTCTGATTGAGTGGCAAAAAAACCCAACTTTGAAAATCTGGGGGACTTGTGTAGAAAAAAAAAATCAGAATGAGGTGCTTTACCTGCAGTGTGAATGTAGCCTTAGATTCTGTAGAAACAGTCTATTCAAGTCAAACATCCACCACACCTCACATTCTTCAGTGTTAACTATAAAAAGTGATTACATCAACCATATGTTCAATATTGCACTTGTTCAGAGTTTATGACCCACTACTCCACTGTGTAATAACAGATATGCTAGCATCTCCAGAGGAAAGAGTGGACAGACAATCATAAACAAGGTAGTGTGTAAACAGAAGAAGTGAAGAGAACAGATGGACACCCGCTCTGTATCAGAAATATCACTATAAACATAGTGACTGAGGCGACTCCAGGACTCCAGTGCTGCCGATTCACTCAGCATATCTGACTGCATAGTAAAAACTGCCATGGGAGAAGTTCTGTTTCAGTAAGTTCTTCCGTGTTAATTGTAATACTGTCTATCGATGCAAGTCCGAAAAAAGTATAAATGCTGTGGCATTAGGGATGTTCTATAGATGGTAGCGTTCCACTCGTTTTCAGCTGCATCTCTGACACATTTAGATATCGTTGGCACACAGTTTTCTTGTGGGAATACCCTTTATATTTACATTACAGCAGCATAAAAAGACTGTGGCTATGATCATGTCTGGACAATGCCCATTTCAGTCTGTGCTGTTTCACAGAACATGATGCGGTCATTAAGCGGCCCATACCGGTATTTTGTTAATGAGTTAGGTCTGATTTATTTCTATAGTGCTTTTTACAATGGATCATTGTCTCAAAGCAGCTTTACAATTTTAGAACATCTTCTAATATCCAAGGCCAAACCCAAATTGAGCAAGCCTAGGGCGACATTGGGAAGGAAAAACTCCCTAAACGTTACAAGGAAGAAACATTGGGAGGACCAAGACTCAAAAAGGGACCTGTCCTCCTTGGGTGGCTTAGATGATAAATGCAAAAATGAAACTGATTTACAATGGCGCTAGAAAGTTAGTGAACCCTTTACAATTTTCTATATTTCTGCAAAAATATGAACGAAAACATCATCAGATTTTCACACAAGTCTTAAAAGTAGATAAATAGAACCCAGTTAAACAAATGAGACAAAAATATTATGGTCATTTATTTATTGAAGAAAATGATCCAATATTACATATTAGTGAGTGGCAAAAGTATGTGGACCTTTGCTTTCAGTATCTGGTATGACCCCCCTGTGCACCAATAACTGCAACTAAACGTTTCCTGTAACTGTTGATCAGTCCTGCACACCGGCTTGGAGGAATTTTAGCCCATTCCTCCGTACAGAACAGCTTCAGCTCTGGGATGTTGGTGGGTTTCCTCACATTAGCTGCTCACTTCAGGTCCTTCCACAACATTGTGATTGGATTAAGGTCAGGACTTTGACTTGGCCATTCCAAAACATGAACTTTATTCTTCTTTAACAATTCTTTGGTAGAACGACTTTTCTTTTGGTAGAACGACTTGCATGACCAACCTTCTCTTGAGATTCAGTTCATGGACAGATGTCCAGACATTTTCCTTTAGAATTCTCTGATATAATTCAGAATTCATTGTTCCTTCATTGATGGCAAGCTGTCCTGGCCCAGATGCAGCAAAACAGGACTAAACCATGATACTACCACCACCACGTTTCCAGGTATCAGACGCATACTGCAAGTCTACAATTTTTTTCCAGTTGTCCTTCGACAGCTCTTTGGTCTTGGCCATGGTTGAGTTTGGAGTCTGACTATTTGAGGCTGTGGACAGGTGTCTTTTATACAGATAACAAGGTTAAACAGGTGCCATTAATACAGGTAATGAGTGGAGCTTCTTAAAGGAGTAGTTACAGGTCTACAGATCTTGCTTCAGAGCTACAGAGAGAAGTCTGTATCAAATGAGGACCAGAGCCATGTTTTAGCTCTGCGTGAACGTAGCCTTAGTGATTTGAAGTTCAAATCCTTGACTGATTTGAAAAGTGATGCAGGATTTTCTCTGCCATTATGAATTTAAGGCAGAGTACTTAAGTTCTTTTGTGCATTAAACCACAGCATGGCTTGTTTTGCTAAGTGCATGCTCAGTGTATTGTGTGCTAGATCTGCTATAAACACACTCAGATTTCAGGCGGTTTGTGCTTTCTCTGTTTGTTTGTTTTGTGTGTGAGTTATTCTGGGAAATAGTTTAGGTTAGAGATGCACAGAAATGCAGTTTTCTGTGACTGAGCTTTTGGTGCAGCTCTAGTTTGCATTGTGTCTCACAGACTTATCGCTTGGTAATCTACCATAAAGTGTACACTAATTACTTTTTAGTCACTAAAAGAAATAAAAGCTTATGTTACGTGCCTATACTTACAATCAGAAATATTGTAATTGAATGAAAATGAGTCTTGGTAAACAGCGAAAGAATATTTATTGATACATGAAGTGATTCTAATAATACAAGTGGATGTAATTTTGACTTGAAATGAAAATATCTAGGTTGTTGGTGCTTTATTAACCTCTAAAAAAATTTGGTAAGTGTTTTGAGCATCTGCAAAATTCTCTCAATGGTGTCTCACACCCTTTGCCCTTTTGGTGCAGTGAAATGATCTCCTCTTTCAGCTTTTTGTGACAGCTCCTTAGTCTTCACCATGTTTGCATTGGGTATCGTGTGCATTATATCGATTCTGACTCCTAGGTAGGAAGAATATCTTGTATTTTATTTTTTATTCCAGTAAACAGAGATGGCTAAAGCTCCATGTGGCTTAGCTACCAAAACAATGGAACACCAAACCTCTCTGTTACTATTGGTGATAACTACGCTCTCTTACTGAAATGAAGAACGTGTGGTCCAAAGGGAAAGTAATCATTTTCACATTAAGCTGTTTTCTTCCCATAAACCTCTTAAGTAAAAAGCTTAACATGGCTTAATGTACTAAAACTGTGACCTAGGAACACCAAACTTCTCTGTTACTACTGGTCATAAGTACGCTCTACTGCTGAAATGACAAACGTGGTCCAAAGGTATAGTCATATTTTTTTACATTAAGCGTTTTACTTGTAATAGGTTTCAATGGGAAGAGAAACGCTTAATTTAAAAATGATTGCACCACAGGTTCGTCACTTCAGCAGTAGAGTACTTATGAGCGCTAGCAACTGAGAGAGGTTTTCTAATAATTCTTCGTTTCCTCGAGCATATACTGTGTTTCAGGGTCTTCCCAAAATTAGGTATTTCGCGTTGCTGCGTTTAGTTCCAAGGTTGAGAGATGCTTGCAAGCATGTCTGTGGAAACAAGTCATAGAGCAGTAAAGTCTCGTAATAAGCAGGCCTTGTCCTTCTTGTGTTTACTTTGGGTCCCTCTGTTTCCTCCTACAGTCCAAAGACATGCATTAGGTTAACTGATTACGCTAAATTGGCCTGATCTGTGTATGTGACTTGTTTTGATGTAACCTTGTCTGTCCTTAAATAGCCATTGATGCTGAAAGTGCCGTTAAATAAACCACATAAACAATGTTAAGCAGACCTGGCAATTATGTTTGATAATTGCGCAGACTGAGAAAACCGATTGAAATCAGAGTAATAGTGTACATGCGCCGAGAAATCCAACTACTGAGGTAAAATCCAGCTCTCTCTATCGGATTTCCTAATCTAACTTCTCCAATCTGCTTTTGTTGTCGAGAATGTAATGATGGAGATAGGAATATGAGAAGATGCAGGACTTTTTGGTTCCCGTGATGCAGACATCACATACAGAATTGGATCTTTAAAGACCTGAAATGGGTATTAATGTAAAAATTAATTTATAATTCTCTGTTTCAGTACTATGTGGATTTACACATACCAGGCTCTTCATGCTGCTTTCCTACAATTTATTTCCTGTATTTAAAACATTGCCTGTTTTCTACAAACACGCTCAAATGATCAATAAGCCAGGAGGAACTGATCAATTCATCCACTTCCTTTGCTTTCTGCGTTCACCGAGTGGACTGTAGCAGTAAGTTGAACATTCTGCTGTTCCTCGTTCCCTATTCCTCTTTCCTCATACCCTTATGAATATATGGTCATTTACCTATGTGCTAAATAGATGATGTATGAATTTAACTATAGCAGGAGAGTATGACTGTCGTTTTGGGAACTAGACTTTCGAGTTACCCGGCTTGTTGCGAAGTTTAAAGTATCAGAATCCAAAGACGTTTGCTGACGGGGTAAAAATGACAGAATTTGTTTATTAAGAATAATGCTGGACATATTGAGCAGAGTCTTTAAAGAAAAAAAAAGCTTTTGTTTTTATTGCTCTTGTGCTAGACTTGTGGGACACCCTGTACAAGATGAGACAGGTTTATTGGCAAGCTCTGTTTTTCATCCCGAAAACAGACCAGATTCAGTCCGGGTTGTATTTGCTCGGAACGCAGTTGGATACAAAACAGAGCCATTCGTTGTTTATGGTGTCTATGAGGATGTTCTTTGAAATCAGTCCGTTTTTCCAGTGCTGTTACACTTGGGTGATGCAATAAGTGGAATTAATGGCATTCATTTGAAATGCCATTAATAATGAAATGAATTAATGCAATTCATTTCTAGTGTTCAGAGAGTGAAATACTTTATCCTTTGTGCAATAATAAAAGAAGAACAGTGCTAGCCTACCACGGTGACCCAGGATTGAGCCCTGGCGGTGCTCTCTAGCCAAGTCGGGCAAAGATTGGGCATGGCTGAGGAAGAGGAGGCCAGTATTATCTGCCACTGCAACAGTAACCCATGCTGGCTTATAGGCTGTGTCTGAAATGGTTCCCTATTCATTATTACCTACGTTTGATGTCCCATAGATACGCAAATGATTTGGGAAACTACTTTGTTCAACTGTGCTTCTGTGTGACAGCAGATTTCAGTGCATAACCACACAATAGCCCAGTGTAACTGTGTGGTTTGACACGTAAGATAACAGCTTGTACGTGCTGGTTCTAACAAAAACAATGGTGTCACGGTGGCTCAAGTGGTCAGCACGGTCGCCTCACAGCTCCAGAGATCCCTGGTTTGATCCTGACCTCGGACTCTGCCTGTGTGAAGCTTGTGTGTCCTCCCTGCGTCTGCATGGGTTTACTCTGCGTACTGCAGTTTCCTCCCACACTCCAAAGACAATGCTGTGGGTTAACTGGTCGCTCTAAAGTTACCCAGGTGTGTATGACTGGTATGTAAGCTTGCTACTGACATGAAGAGCCTTTAATGCTGATGCGATGATGCAAACAACAAATTGTTAATTAATAAAATTAATAAAATAATTTAAAAAAATAATTAAAATAGGTAATTAAATGAGTTCTTTGCATTCAGCACGTATTGTTCTGGTAATTGCTATTGCCATTTTGCAGGGGCTGCATTTAATTCCAGGGTTGCCAGAGACTGCAAGAGAATCAAGCAACAAGTCTATGGAAACGATCCCAAAATAAGCGATTTGGCTTAAAAAAAAGCCCAAAACAGGCCACCTGAAGTGAGAGTGACCATTTAATCAGTAAAATTATTAATAACTATGTATGTTTTATGCTCATCTTTAGAGGTTGATCCACTTGCTTGTTCTGTGCTGTGTGGTGATGACATAATCATGCCCTTGAAGGACTTAAAGCAGATTGGCAATCATGCCTGTAGCGTTTAACAAGTGTTTGCTGATTCAGCTAAATAACTGAGACACAGTCTGTGTTTGTTCAGTGTGTGGTATGAAATGGGGAAAACAGTGAGTGTGTCTACATGCACTTAATAAGCCAATCATAGCCGGGATTCTGCAGTTATCTGATACTGCATTCTCCGATCTAGAAATCTGAATAAGAAATCCAATAAAGTCAGCTGGATTTTAGTTCAGTAATCGGATTTTTCATAGCATGTATTACCAGTTACCTGATTTCAGTCGGTTTTCTCTGTCTGCCCACATGTGCAGAGCAACTCGCAGAATAAATGCGGTTGCCAGGTCCACCTACTCTTTGAGATTTGCTTCCGTTATGTTTATTTACATAGACCTGGTACAGGATTCTGCTGCGGGATCTGGCAACCCAGGAATTAACATTTTGTTTAGACACTGAAACATTTACAGCATTTAGCAGACGCCCTTATCCAGAGCGACTTACAATTGATACAATCTTACAATCCAAGCAATTGTGGGTTAAGGGTCTTGCTCAAGGACCCAACAGTGGCAGAGGTGGGATTTGAACCCTGGACCTTTTGGTTCGGAGTCCAGTACCTTACCCGCTAGGCTACCACAGTCCCACGCAGTATATACTTGAGAAAATGAAGAATTTGATTATTTAATCAAAGTTTGAAGATTATGTCCCACATTTCTGTGAGATTATTGACATTGAATTGCTGATTACTCAAGGGCATGTATATTCTTTGATCGGATTACGGACAAAATCAGATTTTGTGCAGTTATCAGATTTTTAAGTGCATTTAAACACACGGAGTGAGATCAAACTTCAGTCTTGAGTGTCACAAAGTTCTGCCTAATTGGATTCTTTGGAACGTTTTTGAATAGTTCTGAATGGCTAGTAAGAATTCTTGCCTAGCAAAACACACATGCCCTGCATAACGTTCGTTAGGACAGCATCGTCCCATATTCACAGTTATGTTCGTGGTCCGATATACTCATTTATCTGTATTGTTAAGGATATGAACCTACTTAACACACACACAACCTTGCCAGATACACAGCACAGCCAGAAAGTTTTAAGCACATGCCGCCCCAGTGTGAACAGACTGAATGCTGAGCGGCGTTTTATTGATGTTTTATTCATTCACAGCATTTACATTTACAGCATTTAGCAGACGCCCTTATCCAGAGCGACTTACAATTGATACAATCTTACAGTCCAAGCAATTGTGGGTTAAGGGCCTTGCTCAAGGACCCAACAGTGGCAGCTTGGCAGAGGTGGGGTTTGAACCCTGGACCTTTTGGTCCATAGTCCAGTACCTTACCCGCTAGGCTACCACAGTCCACTCCTGAGATGATGCGATATGATGCTATGATGAGGCGATACCAAACAGGTGACTTGTATATGTGTGCTGGATCTGTGCCCCAAAGCTCAAGAACTGTTAGTTTCCATTTGAGGATTAGTTTCCATTTGTGGGCCTAAGCCTTAGCAGGGAGGGAACAAGAGGAGAAACAAGAACTCCCATACACCCTAGTTACATACAGCCCACTTCTCATAGCTTTGTACACGCTTCTCAGTTTCTGCACGTTTCTCAGTTCCTTGTTCTCTGTCGTCATCTGAAATACCTGCTTGCATCAAAAATACAAGAGGAAATACCTGGTGCTGTCGCAAAAGGCAGTTTCTCATTCCATACATGTTTTTGGTCTGCAGTGAGACGAGACTGAAAATGGAACGTAAATGTGTGGTTGATATTAAATGTATGGGAAACGCTGCAGTATCCTGGCTCTTCAGTCAATACTGTTGTACTTCAGTATCCCATTATGGCATTGTGAAGTTAGGTGTATATAATATGGTGCTCAGATAATGTCCAGATCACATAACGTGCAATTTCAGAGAACATATCATGATATTATATTATATATCAGCGACTCCTACCTGTATTTGTTTAGGTCAGGGTCTGCTTGTTTGTAACAAGCTGTAAATGGTGTTCGTAAGTGCATGTCCTATTGTGAGTAGTACTTCTTTTGATTGTCCCTCCACTACTTTTATATTCTGTCTCACCTATAACTGTATAAACTGGTTCACATTCACTCATTGAGTTTTATCTGGCTGGTCTTCCGTGTTGTTTGTAATGCTGTCTATCAATGCATTTTTGGCTTCTGTCAAACAAAAGTATCTGGTTCAACATGCCATCCTATTAAGTGCTACGTCCCATAGGCAGGGTCGTAACGGCACATTAGTGCATTTTCTATAATTATTGTGAATGTCCAAAAAATAAAAATGTGGTGACATTAGACATGCTGTGTAGATGCTGTGACATGGTAGCGTTTCACTGTTTTTTTTCAGTGACGTCTCTGACGTGTTTACGTATCGCTTGCACACTGATTTCTTGTGCAAATACCCTTTCTCTTTACATTACAGTAGCATATAAAGACTATGTAACTATGGTAATGTCCAGTCAGTGTCCATTTCGCTTAGTGTCCTGTTTCAGAGTGTAATGTGTTAACTGTAAACCCAAATTGGAAAAATTCCATTGTTGCTTCTAAGAGGGCTACTCTTTAATAGCTCAATAACTCTGTATTTTACTACATAAAAAAATTCAGCGCACATCAAAGTAGTTGCCGTCACGCATCAGGTAGATGTGAAGCAATTTCTACAGCTTTTGGGTTTCGATTTTCCTCGAGCTATTTGAGTTGAGCCTTGCATAACAGGAACTGATGGGATTTGTGCAGATGAGATGTGGGTTTGGATCTGGGAGTACAAAGAGGAAAAAAGAGTCACAGTGCCACATCTGTTGCCTTTAAGCCTTGGCTAAACAGATGGCCTCATCAGCATGTTTCTGTTCAGCGCTGCTTCTAGCAAACAGCAACGTCACGCTCCAGGCGCTCCACCGATAAAGAGCTAGTCTTTAACACGGCCTGGGAATTTATAAAGGTCAGCTCAGGTTATTGTTTCACAGCATTTCAGTCAGTGGCGTCTTTGTAACGGCGCGGGACTTGGCACTGTATCACTCGGGATCAGAGCGTTCGTGGCAGATTTATTTTCGTACTGAACTGCTAAAGCACGCTTTCACACTGGGAGGGAATCTGATAACGCGCCGACACGCTGATGGACTTCTATATTATCTGGAAGGATCGTGCATGGAATAATTCAGCCCTAGCAGGCAGTTAGCTGACTAACAAAGGCCCTTATATTTACCTTGATAAAGTTTCCATTTATCGACTTGCATGCAACTTGAACCCGCATCGACCATGTTATTATGACTACCTTCTTGTTTCTGCACTTGCTGTCCACTTACCATATAGAAACACTTTGTAGTTCTACAGTAACAGACTGTAGTCCATCTGTTTCTCTACATGCTTTTAGTCCCCTCTACATTGTTCTTTAATGGCCAGGACCCCCACAGAACAACCACAGAGTGGGTACTGTTTGGGTGGTGGATCAGTCTCGGCACTGCAGTGACACTGATGTGGTGATGGAGTGTTAGTGTTTTGCTGGTACAATTGGATCAGACACAGCAGTGCTGCTATACTCTCTTAATCACATGCAATTTAAATCCCTTGTGTAAAGCCACTGAGCGGGGTTTCGTGGAGGATAGAACAGCAAGAAGGTCCTGGGTTCAATCCGACAGTGGAGCAGGTTGGGGCCTTTCTGTGTGGATTCTGCATGTCCTCTATGTGGGTTTACTCCGGGTACCCCTGTTTCCTCCCACAGTCCAAAGACAGTGTTCGGTTAATTGGTTACGCCAAATTGGCATTGACCTGACTGTATATATATGGCTAGTCTTGATGTAGCCTTGTGTGTGTTGCTGAAATGACCACTGGTGCTGATAGCAATGCTAAATAAACCCTTACCTCTCACTATTCACCACTCACTATTCCTAAAATGTGACAAATGTCTTGCCAGCAGTGAAATTCTGCCCCACTGAGCTGCCAGGTTTTCCAATAAGGATCGGTTGGTAGGTGTCACTTTAACCCTACTGACAGGTTCGTCTTCCCTGCTCTCTCCTTAGCTTTGAACACTCAGAACTTGCAATGCCGGATGATGTACAGCCCCTGTCTGTTTTTCATCGCAGGCTGGTTTTCATGCGCTTCGCGTTACAAATTTCAAATTTGCGCAAATGAATAGAAGCTGTACACGTACGTACATGTTTATGTTCATTGTAAATGTGATTGTACGATCATGTGGGCTGCTCTGTAAAACATTATACCAGCATCAGATATGAATGTCACTGTCTATTTTTTTGTAATCTTGATAAGTCCCCTCTCGCCAGTAATGGGCGTGGGCGAGAGAACGAAGTGGGACTGTACTCTGATTTTAGGCCTATATAACCCCTTTTTCACCAGTCAGCATGGCTTTTCTTTCCTCTTTCTGTAGGTGAAATGGCGATCTCTGATGGTGTGTTTTAGATGGACGTTTTAGGTGGGCATTCCTGCTTTGCATTTAACTTGTGGATGTGAGCGTATGGAAATGTGCGTCTCTGTGAACTCGCTGTTTGTGAATGTATAGCTGTGTCATGTGTTTCTGGTAATGCCACATTCCTCTTTGTGGGGTTTCCTGACTTTTCCATGGTATTCTCAGTATCTCTCCTGCTCTACACGGAAGTACAGGTATGCGGTGTTTAACGTTTAGTGTGTTCCAAGCAATTGGTGGGATTAAGGGCCTTGCTCAAGGACCCAACAGTGGTAGCTTGGCAGGTGTGGCAGATTTGAACCCTGAACTTTCTGGTCCATAGTCCAGTACCTTAACCCCTAGGCTACCACAGTCCAACTGACAACTTGAAGAATTTAATTTACATTTACAGCATTTAGCAGACGCCCTTATCCAGAGCTTACAATTGGTACAATTTTACAATCCAAGCAATTAAGGGACTTGCTCAAGGAGCCAACAGTGGTAGCTTGGCAGATGTGGCAGATTTGAACCCTGGACCTTGTGGTCCATAGTCCAGTGCCTTACCCGCTAGGCCACCACAGTCCCCACTGTACGTCTCTGATGTGCATGATGGGACCGACTTCCTGTTTACGAACTCTGCCCTGTGATACTCTCCTTGGGTTTGTGTTTAATAAACATCTTTGCATTGGCTTCTTGCATCCGTCTCCAATTTCTGCCAGTCATGACACTTAGCGCAACAGTTTAGGTTTCAGACGCGGTGCCATTAGGGACCACTCATGTTTTAAGCACCATCTCTGATACTTGCCCTACAGTAGAGTGGCCTAACAAGACGATGACTATGGTTATTTCAGTCAATGACCTGTTTCACAGAATGCAATACGTACATTAAACCTGTATGCAAAAGTGTTCGACCTCAGTCTGCTGTGCTTGAAGCTCTTGGTGTAACTCATGAGCTTTTCTTCTGCAAGTCTGCAGAGCGCTGCGGTGCCGTGACAAACAGATCGGTCATATCTGGATCCGGATCTGGATCTGCCGCAGTAACTCAAAAAACCTGCCAGAACATTCCCCACATCCCTCCTACTCGACCCCCTGAGTGACTTAAAAAGCTCAGTGGCCATTTTAAGAAGGCTGCAATTTCCTTTGGTTTAAAAAAAAAAGAAAAACTGTTATGAAGGCGGTTAAATTTCTCTGTGAAGTTTTGCCAGCAATCCAGCAAGAAGCAGGAAGCATTTGCAGTATTTTAATACATGGTCCGTAGGTTACGTCAAGCTCGTCTTTTCATGGTCTCGGTTCAAGGACACAGTGGCTCAGGTTTCAGATCATGTGTCCATTCTTATCATATTAAGTGCAACAGAGCATGAATAAGTACTCTCTGTGCACCTTGGTGCTGAATACCTATGGGAAGAGTCGGTCACAAAATGAAGGATATTTATTATTATTATTACTATTTTTTTATTTTGTTATTTATATGCAAAAGTCATAGGACACCATTACCTTTTTGTTTTAGTATTGTTTTGGTGTAATTACCATGTATTGTCATTGACCAACATATTGTCGACGATGGAACCCAAAACTTCATCACTCTTGAATAGTCATTTCCAACAATCTTCTTTCCAAGATTTGTGAGCTGTAGCATATCTTAGCCTTTCCACCCTGTTCCCCTTGTTAAAAAATGGTTTTTTGGCTGCTACCCCCTCTACAAAAAAAGACCATTCCCGATCAAGCGTCTTTGGACTCTAGAAGGGTCAAGTTGGCATCCCAGTGAAGTTGCCAGATGCTGCTATTGCACAAGTGTACAGGGAGGTCACACTAAATACTTGCCACTGTAGCCTATAGGTGTTTTTGTATACACATTTTCTGGTTGATTCTCAAGAGATCTCGCCACATTGTCACCATCAGATGTCTAATAGCTTTATTCATCTCTGTTAAAGCAGATGGACTGGAAAGCCAAGGGATTCTCTGGCAGGGCATGCTATGAAGTTTGCTTTCTTTGTCTTCATTAAAAACCCCATATGTTGTAGTGGGAAATGACATGGTAGGAGTTCAGGCAGCAGGGCATGACCTTTGAATTAGCAGATTATCATCACAGGCATGATGCCAAGAATTGAGGGGCCGGATTTGTGAAAGTGTCTTAAAAATGAAAATCTTCTAATATGTCTACTTGCGAAACTTGAAATAGTTTAGTTATAGGAAATAAGGCCTACATCCTTTTAATTCAAAAGTTTAAAAGCCTTTTGAGTGAAGGTCATCCTGAAATTATTTTGTCATTAATTTGTTCCAGAAGGCTTGTCGAGAACCAAATTCCTTATTTTTCCCATAAAGAATAATGTAAATTGAATGAACCCGTTCCAGAAAATCCACACTGGCATTATATGCATTAATGGAGTTGTATTGTGCAGGTGCTCCCTGATTTACAATGGAGATATGTTCTGACAAATCCATCATAAGTTAAATGCATCATGAACTGGGGAGTTTATCGAATGTTTGTTAGAGCAGACTTTACTGTATTATAGCGGATATGTGAAAAGGATACTATAAGTAATGATAAGTTAAGGTTTAAAACACTTACATTAACCTGCAGTTGACTAAAATCATTAATAAAAAGCTTATTTTATGAGTGTTGAAAAATCTCATCTAATTTAGTGAGTAATGGATTGGAAGTGTAAAGTAAAAGCAAAACACTTACTCTATTGATGAACTCCGGGCACTAGCATAGCAGCTAAGCTAACTACAGCCTGTGTTCTGGAGCATTCAGTTCTTGTTTTGCTTTTGCTTGGCTCTTATAAACTAGCCTTCTTAGGACCCATGGAGATGTATTTGCACTAAGAACATGCTACTGTAGATGTAAGAGTAAAAAACTGTACAGAATCGTGATTCATGAATCATAAATCGAGTTTCAGCCGAAATGAGTCGACTTGTACAAGTTTAAGCAAGTGCGACGAGCAAATGAAGCGAGACGCATTTTTCTAGTCAAAATGGGTCGAGAACCGAATTTGCCGATTTCCGAGGTGGTCAAGGACCGAGGTACCACTGTATATAGGAAAGCCTTTGGTGTTTATTAAATTAAATAACAGCAATAACGCTAAATACAAATTCAAAATGTCTCGCATCTTATAATTGTAAACTCTAAAATGCAACATAGATTACATATGAAAACAACGAAGAAAACATTCAGTATTATTATTTTAAGAAAATTTTATCTTATTTCCCTTCTATCTCTTATTTCCTTTCGAATTTTTTAAAGTTCTTAGTGTTTGTCTTTTGTGAATCCGGCCCGAGGTCTTCACTCGATTGTTACATCCATTCTACTGGTTGGTGATGTTGCACTTTTGATTATGTGGTAATTAATTCAAAACCTTGCGCTGTGTCTTGTGCGCATGCAGAGGATTTTGAGATGTGCTGTGGTTCTTGCAGTGCTGCAGCATCTCTTTGTTGCATGATTATGCATTTTCTGTGGTTGACTTCAGTACAGTTTAAGTAGTCATTCACATAGACGGTGTGGGGAAACGAGAAGTCTCGGTTTCCTTTTTTCCTTTCTTGGCTCAGTCATCTTGTTACTGCAACACACCCACGGATTCACACAGATCGCTCACTGTCCCAGAAAGCGTTCTGAATGTTGCTGAATTTCATTTCTGTGCACATGTGCACCTTAAGTAGTGAACTGCAGAGGTTTTGTTCAGTATACACATGGTTATCACTTTACTGGGAGTCTTCGTTAGCGTTTTGGACTCAAGAAGCTTTGACAGTCTTTCGTAAGCGGGGCACTATTTTGCAAGGTTGTGGCTCTGGAACTGCATCAATAAGACCTTTCTGTAGTGCTGTCAGAATATGTCCAAGAAATGCAAGCAAACATAAAAATAAGAAAAGATGCAGAAGAACATAGCATTGACTATGAGTTGGTCATGGTGATGGTGGTGGAGATCTACTCATATTTCATGTTGCCATCACCAGTAATGGGAAGTATGAGAAACACAGCAAGCGGACAGGGGTTTACAGATCTGCTTTTCGGACAAAAAGTGACACTATGACAAAAGTATATTACATTTACATTTACAGCATTTAGCAGACGCCCTTATCCAGAGCGACTTACAACTGATACAGTCTTACAATCCAAGCAATTGTGGGTTAAGGGTCTTGCTCAAGGACCCAACAGTGGCAGCCCGGCAGAGATGGGATTTGAACCCTGGACCTTTTGGTCCATAGTCCAATACCTTAACCACTAGGCTACCACATATTAGAATCCTCATCAGTTGTTGGTCAGTGTCCCAAACTTGCGTAGTATGTCACAGACGGAAGTGACTTAAATGTCAAACTTCAATAATTAAATAATGAAATTCTTTATTTCATCGAGCAATGACTGCATTTCAGAGTTTCCCCAAAAGTGTTTGGTAGCCGTTTCACGGATGCTGCATTTAATTCCAAGGTTGCCAGATCCCACGACAGAGACAAATAACTAAGTTTGTAGAAACAAGCCCAAAAGAAGTAAAGTCTCTTAGAATAAGCAGATCTGGCAACCATGATGGATTCTGCTAGCTTCTTCCGGACTTTTTTGTGTGCATGCGCAGACCGAGAACGCGGACTGAAATCATCATAAGCCTATAGGCCTACATGTGCTGAGAAATCCAGTTACTGAGGAAAAATCCAGTTTTCTGTTTTTTCAGCTGAGACACGTTTTGAGGCAAAGAAATGTCAGAATATAAGAAGATTTTGCATTTCGTGTCGTATTTGGTATGGAATGCCTTGGAGTTGATTTGATTTTGGCACTGGATATGATGATGATGATGATGATGATTATTATTATCTTTTTTTTTTTTTTTTTTTGCCTCAAAACTTAACATACCGAATGCGTCGCAGTGAAAAGAAATGCAGAACTGGAAATTAAGGGTGCATGTTGCCCTATACTTTTAATCTGATTTCAATTAGTGTCAGTCTGCAGCTAACAGAATCAAACGTGGTTGCCAGATCTGCTGCCAGGCTTTACTAAGCTTCTTTTGGGCTTGTTTCTATAGACCTGGTCATTTGTTTCTCTTGCAGGATCTGGCAGCCTTGAAATTAAGTGCAGCAACAACTAAACAGCTACCAAACATTTTGGGGAGACTATGAAAGGCAGTATTTGCTTGAGGAAATTAAGTTTTTCATTATTTAGTTATTACAGTTTGTCAAATCTTTTCTTTTTTGCATTTTGTGAGTAACGCCCTTGTTGATTTGACTTTTGCTGCTTTTAAAGTATTATGCGATCAGTATTAAGAGTATAGTGCTGTATATAGAGGAAAAAGGATTGAACATGGGAGGGTATAACTTACCAAACAAGGTGCAATTGAATCCTGTGCACCTCCATCTGATTACACAATGGTTTGTTGGGAACACAAATTGTATTTTATAAATGTTGCCTTGTTCTCTGCCCCAGTTGTCAGTGGAAGATATGTTAACTGGGAGTAAATACTTCAGGTTTCTGAATGCTGTACGTGCCATGGACACATTTTATACATCTTGCTGTCTGGTCTCACCCAGGGGAGGATGTGTTTCTCACTTGAGCCTGGTTTCTCAAGTTTTCTTTTCACCCTGTACTTTTGCACAACTGTTTCAGATGATGCCCAGGTAACGATTTGGGTTTCGGTCTGCTTTGAGATGCTGCTTCATCCTCCTCCTCTTTCCTTTCGCTCCACTTTCTTTCTTCTGATCTTTCTTCATTCATGATAAAAGAGCTGCAACACTGGTTCCAGCTTTAACCTCTGTCTTTCCTCTGCCTTTGTGCTTTATGAGCTGAGGAGATGTGGCTCATCTGGCGAGCAGGTGGGAGGTTCAAAGAACTTGAACACTCACTTGTGATCATGTGCTCCCCAGCCGTCTTGGAGGCATATAGAAACACTCACTCAAGAACTTGTTCATTCCTTTTACTAATGTGTGGATGCGCACACACACACACACACACACACACACACACACACACACACACACACACACACACGGGCGCTGTGCGTGACTGCTCATGGTTTATTTATAGGGCTTCCATGATTAAACACCGGTTTCTAGGGAATGATGGCATTGGATCCCTTTACTCTGATGGCATCATTCCCTAGAAATTCTGCTCTCATATATTCATTTATGTAGCTTGATTTAAAGAGTGCTTTTTGTTTTAAAGGAAATGTTCTGGTTTATTTAAGCTGAAACTGAATCGGTATCGGATTGCATTTGACACTTTCTCTAATGTGGATCAGCTTTTGCTGATATGAGTATGCGCTGTTTAACAACCGCATTATGTTCTGTGAAAGAGGTCACTGACCAGACATTACCATAGTCATGTAATCTTTTTATGCTGCTGTAATGGGGCTGTGCTAAAAAATTGATACAGCAATATATCGTGATATTTATTTTTGCAATATACTATATCAGTTTTCAGCTCAAAATACTCAGTGTATCGTCTGAATTATCAATGTGTTGCAGTGTATTAAGGTGACTCATTGTGTTGCAATGTTTTTGTGATTATAATCGTTTTGTTATCTTAATGTGTGAAGTCCTTTCCAATACCCACCCCTATGCTGTAATGTAAATATAAAATGAATTTATTTCAAGATAACTGCCTGCAAACAATATGAAAATGCATCAGATATACTGCTGAAAACATGAGTGATTGAAGCGATTCCAAAAATTCACTTATAGACGGTATTACGAACAACACGGAAGATCAGCCGGAGGATACAACAACTCAACAAGAGAATGTGAAAGGTTAGAAAGAATAATATAGGTGGTTTGGGGACAAACAAACGAGTACTACTTATAATAGGACAGGCACGTACACTTCCAGATGGCATTAACAGCTTGTTCCAAATACGTAGCAGAAGGTCATCCTCACAGAAACGAATAACTTGCGCAAAAAGTTTCTAAACACATCAATCGAGTTAGAGCTGTCTCTAGTCCAAACGTGAACTAACAAGCGAGTATGTAGGTAGTTATTGTGGTTTGGGCCGTATCCACTTGTGGGTGATCCTAGCAGTTTTTGTAGACCACTGGATCACAGTGGCTCAGTCCGAGAGCCACTGAACTTCTGAATGTCCTGAACTGGAGATTCTCCAAGCTTCTGATCCTGACTGAACTGGACACTTCGGGGAAAAGGCTTTCTCATACATGGCCCCCCAACACTCTCCAAAGTTTTAAGTCTAGGCTAAAGTCATACCTATTTACACTGGCTTTTGACTAGATTTAGACCAGGATGCATGGCTTGGGTCACTGGGGCCGGAGTCTGGAGTCATGTCTGGCCTGCCTGCCTTGTCCGCTAGCCGGGAGTGTCGAGTGGGCGGTCTGGCTGAACTGGGCTTCGGTCCTCGTGATCTTGACTCGTGCATCCTTGCCTTAGAATAAGGGCAGAAGCTGGGGTTCATAGTCAAAGAGTCTTATGGTGATCAGAGACGTTGGGTTGCTGTCTTCTGCCTCCCGTTTGGTTGCCAATGTCTCATGTGATCCCTCTTGGCTGTGTTTCTTACCAGTTTTTCTCTCCTCTCTTTCTAGCTATGCTGCTATAGCTAATGCTGCCGGGGGTCTCATGCTACACTTGGCATCAGTGATTGACATGGCATCAGTGATTGTTATAGACACTTGTGCTCTTAATCAATAACTAATTACAATTTCTGTTTTCTCTCTGAGCTGTGTTCTGGCAGTTCCGGCCCCACACATGATGTTCATCTGCTGTAGCTCCACTCAAGCTGCTTCCGTCATCAAGCTCCAGCCCCATCATACCCGGGCCACTTAATGCCGATGTGGCATACTTCACATTTTATTCGAACTTTGACTCCATGACTTTAGTTTCGCTCTTAGATTTATCATCTACGCCGCCCAAGGAGGTTGGATCCCTTTTTTGAGTCTTAGGGTTCTCCCAAGGTTTCTTCCTATAACACTCAGGGAGTTTTCCTTGCCTCTGTCGCCCTAGGCTTGCTCAATTTGGGATTGGACGTAGTTATTAGGAGATAATCTAAACTTGTAAAGTTGCTTTGAGACAATGCTCCATTGTAAAAAGCGCTATATAAATAGATCTGACTTGACTTGACACTTAATTGACCCGAAGAGTCTTGCTGAATCACAGCCTCCGAGCCTAAATCAGCGAGCTGCTGCACCTGACGGTCTGAATGAAAAAGCTACCGAGCATGAATTGGCTTCTTCAGGCCTTTTGATAGTGAGATGAAAGCGTTTTGGGGTCTTTGATAAGACTGCTTACTGGTTACCATCACAAAGCAGCTCTTTGCTATTAACATGGGTTGAAATCATATTTAAAAAGTACTCGGTGTGCTTTGTTCGATCTAGGAATTGTTGCCAGCTACTCATTTTGTACACGCCGGCTGGTTGTTACTGTGATCTGTTAGCACAGATGTGACTTGCAGGAAGTACTTTTAAAGTGAGGTAATCACCAAAGAAATCTCATCAACTACACTCCTGGGGAAAATCAACCAAACCTGAAATGGCTAAGTTTTAATGAGCCGAACAACAAATCATTTGTCAGGAAAATGGCAAGAATTAAGGAAATGCACTCCTGAGACCTGTGCTCATCACGGCTTGTCGATGCAGTTTGGTGGAAAAAGCTGGAAATGGAAATTCACTTACATAGTCTTCTTGTACACAGATAAAATCATTCAACAAACCACAAGTCTGAGTATTCAATCTGTTCATACATACATAGGTTTAGTTGGTAATTGGTAATCTGCCCCACTTGATGCAGCTCATCACAAATCTGAAAACAAGCTCTTAAATAGAACCAGGAGAGAGAGATACAGGTCACTTAATGCTTTAGACTACAGAAACGTATTGCAGAAAAACTCGCTTCCCACAATTGAGAAGGTGTTTTATAAAGATCAACAGTCACGTTATTTTTCAACACGACAATACACCTGCTCACACTGCTAAGAGCACCAAGATGTGGCGTAAGAACTCGTCCATCAGTCTCATGTTTTGTCCTGGTCAGAGTCCAGATTTGAAGACTATAGAGAATATTTGGTTTCACACTAAAGACAAACTAACTGGGACCTTACTAGTCAGCTGTTTGAAGCCATTACCATGGGGTGAAAAAACATTCTCTTCTTTCGGCAAACTGTCCGCAAGTGTACAAGACTTAACTTGGACTTGCTCAAGTTGGGATTGGATAACAGAAAATTGTAATGTTGCTTTGAGACGATACTCCACTGTAAAAAGCACTGTGGAAATAAATCTGACTTTGAACCATTTAAGGAAATCAAAGGGAAAGGCTACAGCATACAAAGTCATTTTATGTGTTTGTTTAATTCTTGCCAATTTCCTGACCAACTGTTTGCTGTTGAGTCTTTAACAGATTAATATTTTGCATTTTTGGGTTTGGCCCATTTTTTGACACAAGTGTACATCATGCATGCCTGCAAGGTTGAGTGTGTCCCTCTATACCCGCTATTCCTTTGGCCACAAATGGGCATGCATATACAGGTATGGGCCGGTACGGTAGTTGCACGCACACATGACTTGCTTCCTCTCTTTAACTCCCACCTCTGCTCATGGATCCACATTGTTGAGGTGACATTCAGCTGTTTAAGTCCAGAGTTAAATGACAGTTCTGTATTTGCTAATTTATTATAGTTTTTAAGACCTCAGTTGTTAAAGGGAATAGACGTTGATTGGATGATTGTTAAACGTCGCTTGCCTGTGATTAGATGGATGTGATGTGCATTGCCACGATGTCAGAGGAAACGCAGAGTTATTATTATAAAGTAATGAAACAGGCAGGGACAAAGGGACAGCTCGTAAAAAATGTACTGAACATGAGTTCAATTATTCAGTACAGTATTCTCAAGTGAGGAAACAGCAGGAACACAAGTACAAGGGAATAAGGAGTAGGAGAACTAGGGAGTAAGGGGACAAACTACACAAATGATGGAACAAGGGGATAAGGGAGCAAGAGATACAAGGGAATAGCTGGAAACAACTGAGGAAAGGGACAAGGGAGTGAACCATCAACCATGGGGACAAAAGAATGAGGACACAAACGATGGATCAGGGGAATAAAGAACATCCATGGAGACGAGATTAAGGGAACAAATGAGAGGTAAGGCAGCTGACAGAGGTCATCACAAAACTCGGCTATAAAGAGGGAAATTAATATCAGCTGTTAAAGCCAATGCACATCAACACACACTTTTGCCTGTGCTTTATAAATTACACTCGCTTGTACTACAGGGTTTCATTTAAGGCCACAGTGTCAATATAAGGGATGTTGAAAATGACATTTAGCTCACAGATTTTGCATTCTATTATGTTTTACTGAGGAAGCCAAAATTGAGCAACCCTGAAAACCATGAACATCTGCAAGTGACAGAGTTCCTGATCTCTGAAGCACTTCCAGATTGGCTGAGATCATCAGTGAGATCATGCTTGTTAGTAAGTGCCGTGTTTTTGTCTCTTGGCCGTTTCCATTGACTGGCGTTCGAGCTGCGACGCTTCAATAACCAGTCTGACAACAGGGTAACAATGGGAAGACTGTCACCATCGCACATTTAGAGAATGCCTTTTTGTGCTACGCCGTAGGGAACTGTCACTGTGAGATGTGGGTTCTACCATCACGCATCACTGAGACCTCTGTGGGTATGGTGAAGTTGGTATGCCCGTTTTTAACATGACCACTCAAAAAGTGCCTGTTACTGTTGACTCCAATTTGATTGTTTTGCGCATGCGTGTAGGTTTACGAGCATGAACTGGTCAGATGAAGCCGGATTCACAGCAAAAGTCTTAGGCCACCATTAGATTAGATATACCGTTGTTTTAGCAATGGTATAATGACCTATATATTATTATTCCTAAGTCTCTTTATTAGACAACAACCAGAAAATACTCGAAATTTGTAAGCAGAAAAACAGGTTCTATGGCCTACAGTGGCAAATACTTAGTGTGACCTTCCCTTGCACTGGCAGCTTCATCAGGATGCCTTCTACAGTCTGAAGGAGCTTTATCCGAAATGGTCTTTTTGGAAGGGTAGCAGCCAAGAAACCGCTTTGTGAGAAGGGAACAGGGTGAGAAGGCTAAGATATAAAGGTCACAAAGATTGGACTGAAGAGTGTTATAGAATGATAAATCCAAGTTGTGAAGGTCCAGTCGTCGACAATTTGTTGTTTATAGTCATCATACCATTGTTAAAACAACAAATCTCATGGTGGCCTAAGACTTTTGCCCAGTACTGTAGGTCTCACAAAAGATGGTGAGAAAATCAGTTTTGGGCCACTTTGCCTACTGTGGGAATTGAGAATTCAGAAACCGGTCTTTTGAACTCAGAACTGTTCTGGCATGTAGAATTACTTGAATGCACTGTTCAACTTTTATAATTTAGCTTTTAGGACGTGGCTTCTAGATTTACAAACGCAGCTCTTGGACTTTAGCTTTCAGAACTTGACCTCTAAAATCATGAGTTCAGAACCCGGATTCTGGATAAAGAAAGGTCTATCTTTAGAAATAAAAAAATTAAAGTTTTACTTCTGCCGCTAGAATTCAGACCTGAATGTTTAAAATTCTGGATGTGGCTTGTTTAGTCTAGAGTTAAACCAGGTTGGTTGGATGCATTCCCAAAATGCTGTACATGTAAGATATCAGACTGTAATCCAGGCTCAGTTTTTATTTCCGGTGAGTTGGGAGCTGAAGTTAACTTTTAACAGAATTAATGAGGACTTTGAACAGTGATCTGGAACCAGAGCCACTTGTCCTCAGCAGCATAGTCAGCTGCAGAATCCACACACACTCTTAGTGCTTTGTTGTTGACATGCTGCTTTTGTATTTCAGTAGAAGACAAAATCAAGTTCATTCATGGGACACCTATTTCAGTGATGTTTATTTAGGGTTAGAGGTTTTGCTACTGACTTGTACAAGGTCAGGCCCAGTAGCGTGTGCACACATTTTCCAAAGCCAACAGATTGAATTTGGGCTTCTGCAGTGGGGCTGAACAGGGACTGTTTACTGTTGGTTCATGGACGTTTGGAGGAATTTAAACGATTATAAATTTTAATTATTATAAACTTAAGTTTGCTTGCAACAGTGGGCATTGTGAGAGCTTTGAAATGATTGTATATTTGTAGTTTTTGTTTAAAGTCATTTCACTTTTGTTCTTTACCTTCAATATTTAGCCTTTTAAAGGATGAGTATCAAAAAGATGAGTTGCTGTTTGAAGATTCCTACAGTTGCATGTTTACAGTTTCAGTTCTGATTTGTCATTGTTGTGGAATTGTAAATAGTGGTGAAAAGAGAGTGATGGTTTAAAATGTTTTTGTTCGCATTGCATAAAATCCAGTAGTAAGTTTAAACCTACTATAGTAGTGTTTTTTGTGGATTTGGTAATTATTTTATTTATGCTGTTTCTTAAAGGTTTAATTTATTATTGTCTGCTGTTTTAATAAGGCATATGAATTATTTCTTATTCAAGTTTGCAAATGGCTGTTTAACATTTTGTTTATTTGATTACAACTCAAATTGACGTTCTGAATTTTATTTAGGCATGTAGAGAAAGGACTGATTTATTCTGTTTGAATAGATTGTTGATCAATAATGACAGAAAATTGTGCAGTTTATCATTAAAGTTGCCACAGGCAGAAGCTTTGGACTCGGGTAGGCTCGACAACAATTTCCGAGTCCACCTTCACCGAGAGTGAGAGAGGACCGAATCCGAATGAGGTTGAGACCAAGATAAGATCGAGAATGCTTGTTTAGACCGAGATCAGACTTGAGTACAACACTGCTTAAGAGGATTGTATGATGGATTTGAAACTTTTGTTTGATGAAGGTGGCACAAGTGGTTAGACCAGTCACAACTCCGCTCCAGAGATCCCTGGTTCGATTCTGACCTCGGTCTCTCTGGTTGCTTTGTCCTCCCATGTCCATGTGTGTTTCCTCTGGATCTCCTCAGATATTCCAGAGACAATAATAATAGGTCACTCTAAATTGGCTCCAGTGTGAGTGTGTCACACTGTCATTTAACCCTGCTCCTGTCATGAACATGATGACGTTATGTTCAATAAAGAAAGAAACTAGCCTTGTACCACAGCAGATCATTGCAGAGCTGAGCATTCTCTCAAATATTCCACTTTTATTTCCATCTGATTATACGGATGGATAGAGACTTGCTCATTTTCATGTCTTTAACGGCCTAGCCAAAAATAACACGAGGCGCTGCATAAATCAAAGCCTCCCACACTGCCAGCCAGAACGCAAGCCCACATCATGGTTCTATATATAATTGAATTATTCTCCTTTCTTTCTATTTCACACTCTTTTCCTGCCCTGCACTTCGAATTGGACATGGTGCTAGAAAGTGAAACCTGACCTAACTCATCATCAGGTTGAGGGAATAAATAATATGGCATGGGTGATGAAGTGGAGGAAGTTTGTATCGTGAGACTGAATCTCTCCTATTTCTTTCGTTTTTGTAGGAGATAAAGATGGCGGCAAGGTGACGACGGTGGTGGCGACCCCAGGTCAGGGTCCCGACAGGCCTCAGGAGGTCAGCTACACCGACACCAAGGTGATCGGGAATGGCTCGTTCGGGGTCGTCTACCAGGCCAAGCTGTGCGACTCCGGAGAGATGGTAGCCATCAAGAAGGTTCTTCAGGACAAGAGGTTTAAGGTAAGGCTATGTTTACAGCATTTAGCAGACACCCTTTTCTAGACCAACTTAAAGTTAATCTGAGCAGATCAAGGTTAGGGTTCTTTCTCAAGAGCCTGGCAGCTTGGTAGAACTGGGATTGGAACTCGCAACATTCTGAATGGGGTGTGTGATATGCATCGTGTACTACAATGGTTTCATGCCTTTTCTCCTTGGAGCCACCTCTGAGGGTATCTAAGATGAGCTGGGCCCCAACTCACCAAAAAAATCACTAGCTTTAGCTTTAACCTCTTTGCCTTTGTTAGCGTTGTCAAATTTCACATATTCAGCAGGGTGATGCTGTTTTAAAACTTACTTTCACTATGCATGTTTTGCAAACTACTCGCTTTGAAGTAGCCTACTTCCATGCTGGCTGTGTCCAAAATAGATCCCTACTCATTAGTATCCCTACTCCATCATTAGCATTGCGCAATATAGGCCTAGGGAGAGGCTATTAATTTGCACTAAAAACACGACCGAGATCTAACGCCTCATCATCATCAATGTGTGTCAACAGCGGTTTCCTAAACAAACCCGCGAGTGAGCCGTGTTTAAAGCTCCATACACACACGAACTGAATTCTGAATTAAACTTAGTAAAGCACTGTGCTGTTCATGTGTTGCTCCGTTTGTGCCGCTGTCGTGTGCTGCACAAGTTAAATGTGGCCTGCACAAAATCGGTTACATGAGACGGATCAGCTGGTCATCACGCTAAAAACTGTCCGGTCTATAAAAAATCTATACATAATACTAGTAATACTTAAATGCAATACATATCATGACACAAGTTAAATTTGGCACTACAGTGTTTTAGTACTTGGATCTTGTGCAGCCTTGTAGCTCCTGTGCAGAAAAGAAGCCGACTTTAGACGCCTAACTGATCGACTATTAGGGGTGTAACAATGCAGCACATTTTTGATGTTGTTGGTTAGAAAAGAAACAAGAAACACAAAGAAACCTTTTGGGTTTCATCAGTTTCGGAAGCACTGATATTAAGTTTCCCCATGACTTAAACTAGGTGGATGATGTTTCCTTACAGGCGCTTTGCCAGTGTTCTGTGCATGGCAGTGCATATTTGAGTATATAATAAGATGCATTCGTGTGCACTTGACACACAAATTGCAGTAGATGTTGGCCTGGCAGGCTGCCCGAGAGCCTGGAAACCACAGAGGTGGATGATGTCATTGCAAGACAGAGTGTGAGAGCGAGTTAGCCGGTGAGCAGAGGAGCTTAGAAGACTGTGAAACTCTTACGAACAACGTGAACAAAGTTTCTGGTTGTCGAGAGCCGAAAACATCTAGTTCCGAGCCAATTTTTCCCCATAAGGAATAATGTAAATTGAATGAATCTGTTCCAGACCCCCAGAAAATCCACCCTGTGTAAGGCATTATATGCATTAATGGAGTTGTTTTGTACAGGTGCTCCCTGATTTATGCTGGGGATACGTTCCAACAAATCCATCATAAGTTAAATGTAACATGAATTTTTAACAAGTGTTTGGTGGATCGTAGCGGAGACAAGGCTGAAGATGGCATGACTGCAGTTCCATTATGGTGTCTGTAGATCGAGATTCCGCCTCGTGATAAGCAAGTTAATGTTTAAAACACTTACATTAACCTACAGTTTGGCCATAATCATTCACACAAAGCTTATTTTATAATAAAGTGTTGAAAAATCGTGTGTAATTTGGTGAGTACTGGATTGAAAGGGCAAAACACTTACATAGTTATAGGTTAACTAACTGCAGTGTTCTGGAGCATTCAGTTCCTGTTTTGCTTTCGGTTGGCTCTTATAAACTATTCTTAGTGCAAGGAAGTGTCCATGGGTCCTAAGAAGGTTAAAGTACTGTAGGTGTGAACACAATAAGCACAGTGCAGATCTTCTCTGAGCCAGAGCTATTGTGAATCTGAATCACTGTGTACCGAATCGTGAATAACTGACACAAGTTGCGTGGCTCGATTCGTACAAGTTTAAGCAATTGCGCCAAGTACTGAGCAAACGACAAGGACCGAGACACATTTCTAGTCAAATGCCTCGAGAACCGAGGTACTACTGTATTAATAAATAGACTATTCCATGATTTACACACAAGCTTAATAAATTACATATAATTTATAGCTCTCAATGTCTCAGAAATGCTATTGTGAATACAAATCACACAACAGCTCCATCCATCCCTTCACATATCCTTTAAGCCCCTGCAATTTGAGTTGAAAGGATATTATACTATTGAATATCATTCCAGTAATGCACACCCCTACCCCCTCCTAACAGACTCTCGTTAGTTTCGTGCATTTTAATGGTTTGGCCGAAAAAATAAAACATAACACGAGTAGCATATTCCTTGTTAACGCCTGCCATTTTTTGCCTGCTTTGTGTGGAAAGTGGTGAGAGATGTTTGGTGTTCTGATTGTTTCATTTTTTGTATAAGACATATGAATACTGTAATTTTTATGCTGTAAAGTTATAATAACCTATAACCGCACTATTACCTGAAGACAGTATGACCGTATGACATGCGTCAATACCGCCCAACCCTGCAGTTGTGCGTTTTGGACTGGGTTTTTAGCTATTTTTCAACACTACTTCTCAGAACATCTCTCGCTGTACAGCTGCAGTGAGAGCACCTCGGGCTATGTGTGGTATTTTTAGGTTTTGACGATTCCAATAGGATTTATTTTAATAAGCCACCCCTGCATTTCCCTCACTTCCCCTCAGTCCTGAATGGCGGAGACGCTTCCGGCGCTTTATCCGTCATAGTGTGGGTGGTGTGCCAAATCCAGCCTCTGTACCAGCCTGTGTGCTTCAGCGAGATAGTGTGTGTTAGACAGAGAAAGATTAGACTGTGAGTAAGGTGTGCAATGGGTCTGGCTCATTGCGTTGTTTCTATTCTGGTCTGTTTGTCATGTTGTGACTAAGAAATCGACCTGGACCTTCCACAGTAACATCTCTACAGGCCTGTCCTTATTACTAGGATCGGTCTGACTTTTGTTCCCATTCACTTTACATTTGCAGCATTTAACACGGGTCCTTACGCTAAATGCTGTAAATGATTGAGCTGAGCAGTTGAGGGTCAAGAGATTTGAACTCGCAGCCTTCTGTTTAGTAGGGGTGCAATGATTAATCAACGTAGTTGACTAAAATTGACTACCAAATTTGTTGGCAACTAATTAATTACTGAATTAAACGAGTTAACAAAATCCTAAAAGTGGGAGCGTCTCACGCTCAACTCCCCCAAAAAAGGTTGTTAGGTAAATGACTTGTAAATCCAACCTTAGTTGCCTTGGGAGCACATCCATTATGTTGGAGCATCTAAAGAACAAACACGACAGCTCACTCGGTGAATACGAATCGTCTCGGTAAGTTAGTAGTGCTAGTTAGCTAATGGCATGGTATGAGCTATAACGTTTTCTCTTTTGAAATGCATGCTCTCTTGAATCTTTACTGGAGTTGGACCGGAGACGCAATGAACTATTATTCACAACGAACCTGCTCACGTTCCAAATATTTCTTAGAATTTTAAACATTGCGTCGTTGTCTTGATGTCAAGGGTAAAAATTGCGTTCCAATTCAGGGAACATAGGAAAACGTCTGCAAACAGTTGCGACCTACGAGGAGCTATAAGAAGGGTTAGCATTGAACCAAATTATTCAAATTGAACTGGTCATGGAGAACAAGCTGCCACAGACGTTTGCTGCTGTTTGCCAAATCCAAACGCACTCAGTGTTTGTCTGGAGATACTGATTTGGTTCAGTTAAACTGTATTGCCGCTACTTTGCACATCATCGGTTTTAGATTTTGGCAGAAAAAAGATATTGGACTTGTATTTATCTTTTGTATTAGCAGGAAATCTCATTTTTGAATAAGGTACTCCTCTTAATGTCTTCATTGTTGCGTAAAACAACCACAAGACAAACGTAAAGGCTGATAGCTACATAAGAGTTCTTTGGTAATTGAGCGATTCATAATCCGTATAATCTGTTATTGGTTTCAATTGATAGCTAACTCAACTATCAAATTTCATTTGTTGCAGCCTTACCGATTAGGCTGATAAGTCTAGAGACATTCCTAAATTAGATGGAACCCATTAAATTTACTTGCGACTTGCTGAAGTGCTTTGTCTTCTCTTAACTAGTCAGATCTGCCATTTACAGTTGTTAGATACCAAGCTGTCCAAGCAGTTGAACTTGAGCCTTGCACAAGGACCCAACAATGGCAGCTTGGCAGTGCTTTGACTGTAATCCTCAAGTCTCTACATGATAGTTGACCAAATAAAACAATTTAAAAACGAAGTTCGAATAAGTTAGACTGTAATAGTGGTATAAACATAAGTGTGCTATCTGGCTATCCTTTGTTTATTTTGTTTAGACCTTGTGTAATGACAGAACTACAGCATACCGATGTCCACAGACTTTACCTTTAATAAGATACACAATACAGGTGTCTTCAAATTTCACTGAAGTGCATACAGAGCAGTCAGGAGGTGCGACCAAATAGTGGACAGTGTGATGTCTGGACTGCAGCTGCCCATTTGTCAGGCTTGGATCTTTATACCCAAAAGTTCAGTGAGTGCAGCCTGTAATTCACTGCTCACACTCAGTTTCGGTGTTTTTATCCTGATAGTTTTCTCTCTTATTGTCTGTTTCACATCAATGGACTTGCAGCTAGTCATGATGGAAAATGTGAGAGCATCGGGGACTGATTAGAGACTGGAAAAATTGAGTTGTTAAACCGCAACACTACACAAGCGAGAATGATAGCCCCACGTCATGTTTACGTAATTCGTAGGGAGGAAATTGCCCCAGTGAGTAGTGGGCAGAATTTTTATTTGTAAATATGCTCGTCAGTTGCATTGAAGTCATTTAGTTATGGTTGCTGTAGGAGTGTAATATTTACTTATTAATTGCATAGTAAATGTTAGACTTATATTGACAATATCAAATTTTGTGGTATTTTAAATAAGTACTGACATTTTAATTTTCTTTTTTTTTTTCTTTCAAATTTTTTTTTTTTTTTTTTTTTTAAGTGTTTCAGGTTAGGGCTGTGCTAAAAAATCGATACAGCAGTATATCGCGATATTTATTTTCGTGATATACTACATCGATTTTCAGCTCATTATAGATTTTTATTATTTTTTTTTTGGAAGGAAGAAAAAGCAATGGGGTGTAAACGGGTGTAAATGGGGTTTAAATGGGGTGTAAACTACAATCTCCACTCCTGTAGATGTCGCAGTGCAGTGTTTTGACTCAATTTGCCCACTGAACTATCAATGTGATGTATTAAGACGACTAGATTGTACACTATCTTGTATTTCAGATGTTTTTATATTTTCAGTGAAGAAGGTGGAATATTGCAGTATATCGGATTATGCATCGTATCACAATGTATCGTGATATAATTGTATCGTGATCCATGTGTCATGAAGTCCTTTCCAATGTCCACCCCTAACTATTAGAGTGTGACACAGTGGTGCGTATTGGTTAGCGCAGTTGCAAAAAAAAGTGCTTCCCCTGCTGCCCTATAAAAGGCTCTCAGAGGTTACTTTTGGGTAGTGTACCTCTTAGTGAGAGGTTGTTGACTGCTAGACATGCCTCTGACACACTCGAAGACGTTTTGCTCAGTTAACAGACTTTGAGAAGGGGTGCATCATTGGACTGACATTGCCCATCATCTAGGCCATTCTGTCCTAGCTGTTGGGAGGTGTTGGGAGCAGTGATTCCACACATGGCGAACAGGCTCTGGACAGCCCATACAGACCACCCAGACAGAGGTGGCACCTTTGCTACACACCCTGCCTGGACCATTTCCAGGCGCTTTAATAATTGTGCAAACAATTGATGGCATCACAGTTCAAGTACTCAAATAATATGTGTTCGTTATGTTTGATTAGGGACTTATGCTTGAAGAGATTAGTTCCATGTTCTGTTCGCAGCTATTGTTGTAAAGGTAGTAATTTCTCTTCTCTGTCTCTTCGCTGTACTATGCACTGTAGGTATGATCAACCTCAGATATGTTTCTTTTCTTTGCTTCAGAACCGTGAGCTACAGATCATGAGGAAGCTGGACCACTGCAACATCGTGCGCCTCCGATACTACTTCTACTCCAGTGGCGAGAAGGTCTGTATCTCTGCTACCACTACGTTTTCTTTGTTGTTGTAAACTGAAGTTTCTCGGTCTTTTAAGAGGCAGTTAGATATTCATTAACAGTGTGGTATTGCTGTGGACAAGCTGTTCTACAAAAATACTGTAAAAAGATCGTTCACTATCGATTTGTTCCTTTTAAGGCATTTGATAACTAAACAGGTTACTTTGCTCTGCTTAACTCGACTAGGGTTGGTATCGAAACCAAGTTTTAAAATTCCAAGAACCAGGTACCCATTAAAATATATTTCGATTCCACTTATCGGTTTCTACTAACACATTTTATGCTTCAAATACATGGTCGCGATTAGCGCAAAAATACTTCTGTATTAAGGAGGCAGCTATCTTCCAGGACCAGTGTGTCATGTAATCATGTTTGTCATTACGTAATTTTGTTTTGATACTCTCCACTAGAGTATTAGCAAAAACTGGACGCTCAACCGTGCTCAAAAGTTTGGCTCCATTTTTAGGGAAGACGGAACTAAATGCAGAATGTGTGGAAAGTTGATCTGTTGTAAAGGAGGCTGCACCTCCAATGTGGGGAAACGTCTAATACGTTTAATACGTGTAATAGTTGCCGAGGTCACAAAGGACCCCAGGGTAACTTTTAAGCAGCTGAAGGCCTCTCTCATATTGGCTAGGGTTAATGTTCGAGTCCACCATCAGAAGAACACTGAACAACAATGGTGTGCATGGCAGGGTTGCAAGGAGAAAGCCACTGCTCTCCAAAAAGAACATTGTTGCTCGTCTGCAGTTTGCTAAAGATCACGTGGACAAGCCAGAAGGCTACTGGAACAATGTTTTGTGGATGGATGAGACCAAAATAGAACTTTTTGGCTTAAAAGAAAAGCAATATGTTTGGAGAAAGGAAAACACTGCATTCCAGCATAAGAACCTTATCCTATCTGTGAAACATGCTGGTGGTAGTATCATGGTTTGGGCCTGTTTTGCTGCATCTGGGCCAGGACGGCTTGCCATCATTGATGGAACAATGAATTCTGACTTATCAGAGAATTCTAAAGGAAAATGTCAGGACATCTGTCCATGAACTGAATCTCAAGAGAAGGTGGGTCATGCAGCAAGACAGCGACCCTAAGCACACAAGTCCTTCTACCAAAGAATGGTTACAGAAGAATAAAGTTAATGATTTGGAATGGCCAAGTCAAAGTCCTGACCTTAATCCAATCGAAATGTTGTGGAAGGACCTGAAGTGAGCAGCTACTGTGAGGAAACCCACCAACATCCCAGAGCTGAAGCTGTTCTGTACGGAGGAATGGGCTAAAATTCCTCCAAGCCGGTGTGCAGGACTGATCAACAGTTACAGGAAACATTAAGTTACAGTTATTGCTGCACAGGGGGGTCACACCAGATACTGAAAGCAAAGGCGCACACATACTTTTGCCACTCACTAATATGTAATATTGGATCATTTTCCTCAATAAATAAATGACCAAGTATAATATTTTTTTCTCATTTGTTTAACTGGGTTCTCTTAATCTACTTTTAGGACTTGTGTGAAAATCTGATGATGTTTTAGGTCATATTTATGCAGAAATATAGAAAATTCTAAAGGGTTCATAAACTTTCAAGCACCACTGTATTTAACTTAAGCAAAGCTTAACATGGCTACCATGTCCTAAAACAAATACCTAGGAACCTATCTCCTACTGAAATGATGAACCTGTGGCCCAGAGGGAAGGTAATCATTTTAACGTTAAGCTTTTTTCTTTCATTTAAACCTGTTACAGTGGAACCTCGGAATTCAAAGGTCTCTTTACTCAAACAATTTGAACATCCAAGGGTCCGTTCAACGTTTTTGCCCCAAATTCGAACAACAATTCTGACTTCTGAATTCTGAATTCTGAACATCGGCACAAAGCGGAAAACAGGGTACAAACTTCCAACCACGTTTCACATAATTCATTCCAGTTGGTAGCGATAATGCACCAATACGGTATACCAATCACCATAAAACCCAAAAGAAGAAGCACAAATGGGATGCGATCATAGGCATGTTGTATTATGTTAGTGCTGGGAGATTGACTTCAAATCAATGTCATGATTGAAATGAACATTTGACCTTGATTACAATAACTGAACGATTATTTTGTTGTTGGTTTTTTTTGTTGTTGTTTTATGCCCTCATAGTTCACTGACAACAATATTTTTTCCTAATGGAAGACTGCATAACGTTGTGATTTTAAAATAACTGAAGACATCATGCAGATTCAAATTCTAGTTCGAGTTAGCACTCGGGCAGCTGCGTTTTGAACTAACTGAAGTTTATTTATAGATTTACTAGAGCATCCAGTAAGTAACATTACATTACAGTAATCCAACCTTGAGGTTATAAACGCATGAACAAGTTTTTCTGCATCATTAAAAGAGAGGATATTTCTAAGTTTAGCGATATTACGTAATTGAAAGAAAGCAATTCGAGTGATGCTGCTAATGTGCGCATCAAAGGAGAGATCTGAATCAAATGTGACCCCTAAGTTTTTTACAGACAGACTGAGCAATACTGAACAGCCATCTAGATTTAGGATATATGTAGCTAACCTGTCTCTCACTAGCCTTGGGTCCCACTAATAGCACCTCAGTTTTATCTGAGTTAAGTAAGAGAAAATTAAATAACATCCAATCTTTTATTTCCTTTACACTGTCCTCAATTTTGTTGATTGTAAGGCTGTCATTAGTTTTGGCTGATATGTACAGCTGTGTATCATCTCATAGCAAGTGGAAACTAATGCCAATGTTTACGAATAACGAAGGCCTAGTGGCAACATGGGAGTTTTTCCTTGCCACTGTTGCCCTAGGCTTGCTCAATTTTGGGATTGGACGTAGTTATTAGGAGATAATCTAAACTTGTAAAAAGCGCTATATAAATAGAATCTGACTTGACTTGACATGCAGATTAATTGTTCATGGTTATTTATTGAATTTTTCAACCAGTTGAAAATCCTTTGTGATGTATGATGTGGCATCGGTAATTTCTTTCCACTTTTCTTGAATCTCTTTCATATTGTGTAGCACTTGTGAAAACACAATGGGGAACGTTGTTAAAAGATTTAAAAAGAAAGTTTTACAGAAAAAAAAAAAAAAAAGACAAAATCAAAATAATCAGCGTGCAAGATTACATCGATTAATGGTTCTAAATGTCGGTTTCAATTTATTTTTGAATTAATTGTGCCAGCAACCATGTTATATTAATTTATGTCGTGTATATTATATCAGCCTATGTGTGTGATTTCAAACCACCCTCAGTCACGCCGTCGCTTTCCCAGTGAAATGACACAGTGAAGCTGTGGTCACCTCAGTGGATTATAAAGTGTCACTTTATATTTCACGTCATCTTTCATGTCTTTATTCGTGCTTTTAATCATTACCCGTATTTTCGGACCATAAAGCGCACCGGATTATAAGACGCAATATCAACGATCGGCTGCTAAACGGGTGTATTTTTCATACAAAAGCGCACCGGGGTTTATTTAAGGCGCATGAAATGAAACAAAAACTTCTTAAGTTCCGTCGGAACCTCAGTTTGGTCTTTACCTGGCGCAGGGCGTCTTCTTGCTTCCTCCACTTCCGTATCATTGATTCGTTAATGTTTGAATTCTCTCACAGCTGCTCTATGTCCATGTTGTACTGCGTGACTGATAGTGTTGTGTTTGAAATCCGCTTCGAAAATAAATGAATGAATGCACGTACCCTAATGCTGAAGCACATACCGTATTACTCCGCGATGCTGCGCACTACGGTGGCCATAAGCTTCGTAATTTACCAAAGACCGTGCTAAAACATTTTGACAGATTTATGAGCGCCGTGTACCATCTACAATCGGTTCTAGGTCAGAAAGCACAACCAGAATTAATTCATACATTAGACGCACCGCATTTTAAGGCGCACTGTCAATTTTTGAGAAAGTTAAAGGATTTTAAGTGCGCCTTATGGTCCGAAAAATATGGTAATTACGTACAAATATAATCGTCAAAAATCAATCATTTGGGGGTCAGGAACGGATGAATCCTATTTACGTTACTTCTGGGTGACACGGTGGCTCGGTGGGCAGCACCTCCGCCTCACAGCAAGAACATCCTGGGTTCAATCCCAGGGTGCAGCAGCCTGGGTCCTTTCTGTCTGGAGTTTGCATGTCCTCCCCGTGTCTGTGTGGGTTTACTCTGGGTACTCCGGTTTCCTCCCACAGTCTTGATCTAACCTTGTAGTGACGTTAAATAAATCAAATAAACAAACAAATGTTACTTCTTATGGGGAAATATGTTTCCGACTTCGAACAAATCCAAATTCAGAACGCCTTCCGGAACCAATTAAGGTTCCACTGTAAGTAAAAAGCTTGGTGTACAAACAATTACTTGCCCTTTGGACCACGTGTTCGTCATTTCACCAGTAGAGATTACTTATGACCAGTAATGACTGAGACACATTTGGCATTCCTAGGGCATTGATTTTGTACATTAACCCACGTTAAGCTTTTTACTGATTATAGATTTCAAGAAATGAAACAAGTACCTCTGCATTTAGGTGCTTACTGTGTATCCTGTCAAACAAGCATGTTCCAGCATTTAAAATGTAGTGAAGTAATTATCATGCATCACACATACAGATGCCGTAAGGTTTCAGTCTTGTTATTTTTAAACTGAGAGCACCTGTGTTGTAGCGGAGATGTAGACAGAGGTTTGTGTATGCTGTTTCAGAATCAGCTTCACACTCGCGGGGGAAGTCGCCAGGGTCAGCAAACTCCATGTGGACTCCAGCTCCAGCTGGATGTGGATAAACCATAAATAAGTTCAGTTTTCAGAAGCGTTGATCTTTGATTATGCAAGCAGCGTCACCGTTCTTCCTGGTGCAGATTGCTGATGATTTGACATTGGAATGGGGATATTCTACACCCTCACACCTTATGCTCTTTCCCCCACACACTCCCCATGACCCAGAATCACTGGTGATGAGTGCAGGGGGGAGGAGGCAGAAGAACGAGGGCACAGGGATTAGAGATGACAGATAGGGAATGATGGACAGAGTTTCATCACAGTTGAGCCTGATTTATGCCACCTCACAGATTAATGTCCTTGGTGTATCGCATGGGACGTAGGTGCTTGTCGGCGTCACACATCAGCAGGGCGCATGCTGCCAGCCATCTTGTTAGCATCAGCTGTTTGGCCAATAAATCGGGATGGGTATTTTCAGAGGGAGGAAAGAATTCACCCATGGATTCTCATTATCTGACTGTCCCTCAAGCCATGACATGTCAACCAGTGGTATATTTGAGAATCTTAAGCTACAGTGTGTGCATCTTTCATTGCCTGTTATTCACTGCTGTGGCTTATTGGTACTTGTAATCACTTTATTGGGTACACCTTCTTGTTTATACATGCATTTGATGTTTATAACTTCTACACCAATTTGTACTTCTTTAATGGTCAGGACCCCCGCAGGATCAGCACAGATCAGCCAAGATTGGGTAGTGGAGCATTTTCAGCACCGACACTGATGTGGTGGTAGTGTGCTAGTGTGTGTTTTGCTCTTATCCAGGCTAAAGGTGGCCTAACAGGGTAACTAGGGCCTCCTTTCAATTGTACAGTTTTCCCCCAAAATGTTATCCTTCTGCTCTAATCACTTACATATGATCATCACTATCATGATATCATCATTACAGTACATTCACACATCTAAAGTTTCAGGCAATTCCAACAACTCCATCTTGGTGAGATTTTTTTTGTCAGAAAGTGTATTTTAAATGATACTCACCCCAAATCATTCTTCTGCCAATCTAGTCTGTTTGTTGATAAGAACGCAATTTAAACTTTGGGTGCTAGGCATGTAACGGCTGAAGTACGCTCTATCCTATGACAAAACAACTGAGTAGAGTTTCTGTTTCTTCCACTGTTAATTCACGTGGCTTAGTCAATCAGATCTTGGAGCCACAGCTATCCATTTTCTAAATAAATGATAGGGTAACTGACGTTAATGAGCTGAATGCCGCGGTGGGCATCACATAACTGTGGTATTGTGGTAATATGGTTATCGTCACAGCCCTAGGCCAGAAACAGAGCTGAATCAAATAACAATAACAACGACATTTGTAAGACACTTATGCCGTGCCATTTTTCTTGGCCAAAGATGTAATGGTTGGAAACGAGGCTTTAAAGCATCTTCTGTAGAACTTAACAAATCACAAATATTTTTTCTTCCACCAAGCGGAATATGAAGATTGACAAACTTTGTCGATGAAATGCACCATTAAGGACAGCTATGGCTCGGATGTTGATCATAAATCTGTTGTTATGGCAAAATGTGAAACCTTCTGCATTTTGGGTGACAGTTTTTACTTGAATGCTTCAGTCTTAAGTGTAAATAATGTTTTTGTTGCATTTAAATTTCCTTCAGGGTTATTTCCATTGATGTCGTTAGTAAGCAACAATGAATATCCTATGAACAAGAGCAAGCCTGTACAGTAAGACTTTTACAAACAAATTTTTGTTTTTGTAAAAAGGGTGCAAAAGATTGATGCATTGCCATCATCCCAGTAAATAAAAAAATATTTTGTTTGTATCACACGTGGCTGGGATTTTAACCTTGCAATTAGTAGCACAGAATTTTTAAGTGTCTTAATGGATTCCCTGTGGCACATAACATGGTCTTCCATCAAGCAGCACAAACCCTGGCATCTTCTGCCATGGCATCACTGACTGATGGCTGACACAATGCTGACTGATTTGCATTGTGTACGACGACTCCTCTGTATATGTCACAGATACTCTTACAGCTGATGTCACATCCTGCCAGGGCTATAATAGACTCCAGATTGGGGCTGAGATAGAGGTTGATTCCCACTGACTCTCATCATGTGATGATCCTTCTTCCTTCCCACTTCATTCCCAAAATGTATGCAGTTAGCTGCTGCTGCTGCCTTGTTTTGTGGAAGATGTTTTTGATTGTGCAGGGCAGAATATTGTTGCTCATGAATAGACTCTGCTGCAGATGGCATGACTTGAGCAATTTTCAGAGAGTTCTGTGAAAATGCATGTATTAATATAGTCTTACCGAGAACATGCCCCAATTCCAATAGCATTGTGATTGGCTTGGCGATGCATTATCAGGATGATAAAATACTGGCTGCACCACCTTTTCTGAGGCCAACAGGCAAACAGTCCAAGTTTGAATTTTTTGTATCCAATTGTCGACAATGTTATATATGATCATTATAACATTGCTTGCTTAAACAACAAATCTAATGGTGGCCTATACAGTGGTACCTCGGAACTCATCGAATTTGGTTCTCAACGCATTTTCTCTATAAAAATTTGTCTCAGTTCCATTGTTTGCTCGGTACTCACCATACTTGCTTTATACATGCATGAGTCGAACTGCGTGACTCGTTTCAGCTGAAACACTATTCACGATTTGGTACACAGCGATTCAGTGATTCAGATTCTCAATAGCTCTCGCTCAGAGAAAATCCGCGCTGTGTTTATCATGTTTTTCTTAATTTTTACATCTACAGTGCTGTATTCTTAGTGCAAATAATTTTCCATGGTTCAAAACAGGTTAGTTTATAAGAGCCAACCGAAAGCAAAACCGGAATTGAATGCTCCACAACACAGGCTGCAGTTAGTTCATCAATAGAGTAAGTGTTTTGCAGTTTCAATCCATTACTCACCAAATTACTTGAGATTTGTCAATCCTTTATAATACAATAGGCATTGTTAATGAGTTTGGCAATCTGTAGGTTAATGTAAGTGTTTTAAACGTTAACTTACTTATCATCCATCTATAGGTGCCATTTTTGTAACTGCAGTCATTTAAAGTGGACAGGAAAATGCAAATTAGAAGCCAAATTCAGCCTCGTCTTCGCTATGATGCATCAAACACTCGTTAAACTCCAGTTCACGATGCATTTAACTTATCATGGATTTGTCTGAATGTATCCCCTTCGTAAATCAGGGAGCTCCTGTACAGTACAACTCCATTTATTCATGTAATGACTGATGCAGTGTGGATTTTCTGGGGGTCTGGAATGGATTAATTCAGTTTACATTATTCCTTATGGGAAAAATTTCCACTGTACTCGTTTTTGGCCTTCTGGATGGAATTAACAATGAGAACAGAGATACCACTGTGTATACAAAAACCTGGATATGATTTTTTTTTTTTTTTTTTTTCCTAATATACATATTATTTTGTTCAAAGTGTTTGCAGCAGCTGTGATATTTGGCTTTTGTATTTAGCCTTCAATTGCTAATGTGCTCTTTTGTCCTTCTAATCTGATGTTTCATTGTGTTTTGTCCCCACAGAAGGACGAGGTGTATCTGAACCTGGTCCTGGATTTCGTCCCCGAGACTGTGTACAGAGTAGCCAGACACTACAGCCGAGCCAAACAGACCCTCCCCATGGTTTATGTCAAGGTGTGTATCAGTTTGTGCGCTTCCAACTCTACTTGTGCTTTGTCAGTGTACAAGTTCATCTGATGTGTGTTAAGAAGCCATGTGTTTTCTACGTACTACTCTGGATCAGCTTGATTGAAAACCCTTCAGAATTTGAGACTCGTATTAAAAAAAACAATAACAATGGAAGAGAAACCAAGTTCTATATCAGTTTTATGTATCTCAGATCGTCTGGGACTGCCACTTCAGCAGCTTCCTTTAACCACCGAGCAACCCAAGTAGTTTAGACCATGTACAGATACAGGGGCAAAAAAGTATTTAGTCAGCCACTGATTGTGCAAGTTCTCCTACTTAGAGAGATGAGAGGTGTCTGTAATTTTCATCATAGGTACACTTCAACTATGAGAGACAAAATGAGGAAAACAAATCCAGGAAATCACATTGTAGGATTTTTAAAGAATTTAATGGTACATTATGGTGGAAAATAAGTATTTGGTCAATAACAAAAGTTCAACTCAATACTTTGTAACATAACCTTTGTTGGCAATGACAGAGGAAATTTCCTGCAAGTCTTCACCAGGTTTGCACACACTGTAGCTGGTATTTCTTTTTCTCATTTTGTCTCTCATAGTTTGTGTACCTATGATGAAAATTACAGACTTCTCTCGTCTTTCTAAGTAGGAGAACTTGCACAATCAGTGGCTGACTAAATACTTTTTTTGCCCCACTGCATACATGGCTTAATGTCCATGGTATATTCTGTGGAACTGAATGTCATGCAGTCTGGACATGTCCACACACCATACACACTTAGCAAAGCCATATGAGAGGCTAGTGGAATCAAACACGGTTGCCAGGCCTGCTTATTCTATTCTATTTATTTGGGCTTATCTTTCTATAAAGTCGCTAACACACATTGTTAGTTGAGGGTTGTAGTTTTTGCGGTTGTTTCCCAAGTGTAGTTGCTTATTGGGACTGCTTACTGATCTTGTCACTCTTTCCAGTGTTCCTCCAAATAGTACCTGATCTGTGAGGGTCCTGACCATTAGAGAATATAGTAAAGGGAACTAACAAAGTATGTAGACAAGCAGATGGACTAGAGTCTGTAATGATATAATACAGTACTGCCCATTTTTTAAACTGATCAAGTGATGATGCTCTCACATTGTAGCCTTGGGCAAACATGGTTGCCTGTTTTGGGCTTTTTTGAGTCAATTTATTTCTTCTGGGCCTGTTTCCATATTCCTGGTTCCTTATTTCTCTTGTTTGATCTAGCAACCCTCGATTTAAATGCAACACCTGCGAAACAGCTACCAAACACTTTTGGGGAGAGACTGAAATGCAGAATATGCTTGAGAAAAAGAAGAATTTAAAGAGATGGTAGATGGTAGGAAACATCGAAATGAAGACATTTTTCTGTGAGATTCTTGCCTGGTTGCATAGATTTCCCCTGATAACTGAATCTGGTTCAACAAGTGCATGTAAACTCGTTAATCGGGTTACTGACACAATCTGATTTTCTGCACTTATTGCATTATTAAGTGCATGTAAACCCACTCATTGATGGTGTACTACTTTGGCATATAAAATTTGGATAGTATGCGCTATTGGACACTAACATCTTGATATTTTCACTTTGGCCAGAAAATGTTTTGCTGCCGACTTGTCCCTTAGTGCATGTCACATTTCTGCCATGTCACCACTGTGCATGGGAAGCCTGCTTTAGGAACTCAACATATGCACAGTCACCCTGCAAGTAAAACCACAGCTTAGCTCGCTTTGTGGTTCGTCAGTAGTATGGTAAGGTGCATGAGTACTTGTGACTATTTACTTCTGCTGTAAGGCCAGAGTCTTTCTAGCGTTGTGAGTACATAGTTAGCTACAGAAATGTGTGCCCAATGGAAGGACCTCAAACCAGTGATAGAAGTGTGTGTGTTTGTGGGTCTGAATGTGCTCCCTATTCTCCTGTGCAGCCATGCGTCATGGCTCCTTTGGCCTGCTGTGATGACGTCGCAGTTCCTTTGTGTGCTGTTTCCTTTTCTGGTACAGCCAGGATGTGAACAATTGAGCAAAGCACAAACACGTTCTCCCTATAGACACGCGTCGGAAAGTTTGCCGTGCGTTGGCCCCGTGCTTACATCCACGCATGTATGCTCGACGAAACGTTTGTGCGTTTTACATTGCAACAAAATCGATTTTGTCAGTAAGTTGATCCAGCGAGATTACATGCAATTGGGTATCCGATCATATGTGACTCCGGAAATAGTGGGATTTCTACTTTTGCCACCAGCCAATAATCTCACAGAAGGATAGTGAAAAAGAAAGCTTCAGTCTTGAGCAAGGACGCTTTCCATCTTCTCTTCCGATTGGTTGCCAGGAGATCACGTGTGAGAAAACCTTGAAAACAGGTCTATGAAATCAAGCCAAAGAAGTGAAAATCACTTAGGATAAGTGAACCTGGCAACAAGTTGGTTCTGCTAGGCCACAACTGGGCTTGTTTTCAGTGCACAGATGAGCAATCCAATTGGAATCAGAGCAAGGACTGCAGTGTGTTTGGCAAAGTCTTCGGACCGTTGGACTTTGGCACATGTTTTTATGTTGTGGCGTTTGCCACGGACAAATCTGCACTTCAATACCCCTCTAATGGATAAAGATGAAACAGATTTTAGGAAGTATGTGCAAATTTTGGTGCGAAAAAGCAAGTTTCGTACAGCGCATTCTGTACTAAGGTAAGGTGCATAACAAATTCCGGAGGAGGACGAAGCATGACCCATATGACACGAATGTGTGGTTACATGTGTTAAGCCTTGGGTTGTGTGCGTTTGTCTGAGTTGTGTAATGTACCAGTCTTCAGAAGTCTGGCCTACTCCATTCGTTTGGAATCTGCCATGGGATATCAAACCCCAGGAACCTGCTGCGGATCTGAGGACCGCCGTGCTCAAACTCTGTGGGACTTGGCAGGTCAGGGTGGATGCACTGGCTTTGATCCCCTAAAATGCATTTCTCTTCTCAACGTTCCCCTCAAAAACCGTGAACTCCTCCATGATAGGTTTGTTTCAGTGGTTATAGGGGTGTTTGTAAACCATGAGAGGCATCCGATGCAAAAAATGGAGATTGACGATATGGGGAAGCTACATAGGTGGAGCAATTTTATTTACAATTTTAAACTGTTTCGGTTCATTTCTGTTAATTGCAGGGACTTGCATCGTTTTTTTTTTTGTTTTAAAAAAAAAAAAAAACTGAAGGCTGACTTGAACACTAGAATTGTGAGAGTGTATCGTACACCCCTAGGGGTATGAGTTAAAGGTTGTTATTTATTTTGTAGCATTTAGTGCAAGAAGAAGTGATTCAAAAAGTGTCTGATCCACAGATAAGTCAGGAGCCGGGCAATCAGAAAGTCAAGTAAAGGTCCAGATCTCTATCTAGCGCTTGTTCAATGGAGGCATGTCTCAAAGCAACTTACAAGTAGATTATCTACTATAACTACGTCCAATCCCAAATTGAGCAAGCCTAGGGCGACAGTGGCAAGGAAAATCTCCCTGAGTGTTATGAGGAAGAAAACCTTGGGAGGACCAAGACCTCAAAAAAAAGGGACCCAAAACCTCCTTGGGCGGAGTAGATGATAAATCTTAAGAAGCGAAACTAAAGTCATGGAAGTCATAGTTTGAATTTAAAAAAGGTGAAGTATGCCACACGGCATTAAGTGGCCCGGGGTATGGTGGGGCTGGAAGCTGATGACGGAAAGCGCTTGAGTGGAGCTCCAGCAGAGAAACATCATGTGTGGGCGGGGATGGTGGAACTGCCGGACACAGGCTCGGAGAGAAAACAGAAAATGTAATTAGTTATGAAAGTCTCCTGCAGCACTGTTATTATGCAGGACATCATTGAAAGGGGGGGGTTTTGAATGTTGGCAATCAGTCCAGAGAGTTCTCCATAGGAGGGGACCTGCCTCCCTCAGATGCATGTGCGGACTGTTTGAGGTTTATAAATCTGGGCTTGACAATTAACATTTTTCGCCAGTAGCCCCTGCTTTGAGAACAGAGAAAAATCTACTGAACTAATGAAGGCGTGAGTCTAATGGTGCAAGCAGTCACTTCGACAAACTAAGTGTGTGCTTAAACGGTTTAATTGTTTTAAGAAAACTTTATGCACGCTAGCTTTAATGGAAACAGAACAATGATATGCATACTTGTATCGGTCCAAGACCTTCCAGCTTTGAAGGTGGCGGAACTAATTGTGAAGTATGACCTTTCCGCTCACACGCTTTGCCCATGTGATGTAGTCATTAGAGGGAGACGCGAGTTCAGTCGGAATTTAAATGAGAAAACATGAAAGATTTATGAGAGTCTGAGGTCTGCCTGAACACAGCAGGTGTGTGTGTGAGTTATGAGACGTGTATTTGTGACCGTGTTCCTGTGTGCAGTGCTAAGCAGCTGGTTCGTGGAGAGCCAAATGTGTCCTACATCTGCTCCCGGTACTACAGGGCTCCTGAACTCATCTTTGGAGCCACTGACTACACCTCAAGCATAGGTGGGTTACAGCTAACTGCCATCAGCTGGTTACACAGTGATAGCTGTGCTAATGTTGCTGTATTGGGGGCTGTTTGCTATGACTATGTACAACAGAATATTAAGGGTGATACTTCAAGTAGGGGAATGTTTAGGTCCCAATGTTATAGATTCAGGTTTGCTATACAGTGGTACCTCGGTTCTCATTGATAATTAGTTCCAGAGGACTTGTCAAGAACTTGCAACACTCATAACTAATCTTTTTAGAACCCAAGGTGACTTATTTGCACTATGAATACAGTACAGATGTGAAAATAAAGAAAAACACAGCGGAGATCTGCACTGAGCAAGGGCTGTTGTGAATCTGAATCACTGATTCACCGTGTACTGAATCGTGAATCGAGTTTAGGCTGAAACGAGCCCGTGACACATTTTTCTAGTGAAAATGCTTCGAGAACCAAATTCGACAAGTTCTGAGGTGGTCGAGCACCGAGGTACCACTGACATTTATTACAAAATAAATAGCGTAGGTCTTAAAATGATTTTTGAGAGCTGAGATGAACCGTGATTGAGATGCAAATGATTCCACTGATTTTCCCAGTTGATTCACTGCTGCTCAATGAATGTGTCTGCACTGACCAAGTGAAGAAAACAGTGGTTTTAATTGTTAGAATCACTCACTTTTGTCCTAAACAAGGCATTTTCATCCAGAGACCAGCCCACGAGCCACCCCTGAACCTCAGACAACTGAAACTATCCCTGCAATATGTCTCAAAACTTAAAAGCAACTCCCAAAACCCAGCCTACATAATGATTTTCACCCCAATGACACCAAGCCTACTGCAGTCGGGGGCAAACACCATCCAACACCTGAAGATCTGAACATGGATATCACCCAATCTCCTGGCGAACCCCTTCCACCATGGGATGCTGCACGACCCCAGATAATCCTGGACCTAGCCATGAACCAAAACCAGAATACACATCCTAATGCATACCAGCAAGACGTCCTCCATATCAGGGGGAAATACCCAAAACACACATTCACATACACAAGACAGATCAAAAATCCCAAACCGTGTTTCTGCAGCAGAAACCCAGACCACAGAATTGCCAAAATGGAGCTCTATCCTGACAGCTGAAGCAACTGAACTATATAGAAACCATGCAAATAAAGAAAACTGTAATTTGCTCTGATTCTAAATCGTGCATTCAAGCACTGGACTCATTATCCCAGAAACACACAATAATTAGGAACATCCAAAAATTCTGAACCTCACAAAAGGAAAATATTATATAAAAATATGCTGGAACCCAGGAGACACCGACATCCCAGGAAATGAAAATGCAGACAGACTGACACAGAGCACCACCACCATGCAAATACCACACCTAAAACTGCCGGTGACAGATACCAAACCTGTAATCTCAACGTACATCAGGAAACTCTGGCAGCTAATGTGGAACAGTCTACGTGAGCTATACCCCACCATAAAAGATGAAATAGTAACCCTCCTACCCAGCAGAGCAGACCAAACCATATGGAGCAGGTGCTGTATTGGGATCCATCAACACCACCTAAAAGGGGAACCTTCACCAATATGCAATAGCTGTCACACCATTATATCAATGAAATACACAATCACTGAATTCCACCAATACACAAGAAGAGACAGTCTGGGAATTCCCAGAAATATACTGTATGCACTAAAACCAGAATACATAAGCAAAATCTTAAAGTTCCTTACCCAAATAGGAATCCTAGCCCAACTATTAGATCAACTTATCCTAAGAAACCATCCTCCATGAATATTACTTAAAGGTGGACCACCATTAAACGCCCTTACACACAAACAACCACCCAGAGAACTGCTGTTCTGGATATTTTCTCTTATTTGGACCATTCTCTGTAAACTCTAGATGGCTGTGCTTGAAAATCCCAGTAGATCATCATCTCTAGCAGTTTCTGAGATACCCACACCAGGCTGTCTAGCACCAACAACCATGCCACGTTTAAAGTCAAACTCGGCTTTCTTCATCATTCTGATGCTTGGTTTAGACGCCTAAATGCGTTGAGTTGCTGCCATGTGTTTGGCTGAGTAAATATTTTCTTTATCAAGCAGTTGTACCTGATGAGTGTAGAATTTTGCATTAAGAACAATCCTTGAGTAGTGCTGGGTTGTTGCAGCAACAATTCAGTAACTCTCCACCATGTACACCTGGGTTTGAGTCCCAGCTGTGCCACCTGGATTCAGCAGTGGCCCCTTATGAGCCTTTGATGGATGGGCATTCCATGTAGTGCCTGCTACCACAATAAATTCGCAGACATAATCCCAAGGGGTGCATTTTAGTATATTAGTACATGTACTACATTTAGCAGATGCCCTTACCCAGAGCGACTTACAACTGCTACAGCCTTGTTTTAATTGTGGGTTAGAGGTCTTGCTCAAGGTGTGCCCAACAGTGGCAGCTTGGCAGAGATGGGATTTGAACCCTGGACTTATCCAGTGCCTTAACCACTAGGCCACCACAGTCTTGTCTGCTCCAGTTTCAGGTTGAATTGTGTTAAACTGAAAAAGTTAACTCTTGGCAGAGCTGTCAGCCTGGCCGGGCGGAGTAAAGACATGATTGGTCTCGTCTGATGGAGGGAAGGTTGGACGATTGTGCCATGAAATGGGGATTTGTGAAGACTGAATTGGAAGAACAAAAGGGGGAACAATTACAGCTTTGCTTAATAAACGTGATTTGTAATAAAAGTGATTGGCTTCATACGCAGTCTGTGGTTGTAAGTGATAAATGGTAAGTGAGAAGCCGAATGAGGGAAAGACGTACATATACTTGTACTGCTTTAACGGGTGCTCGCACCAGACTAGTAAAGTAACTCGTAAATGCCTGGCGCCATCTGCTGGTAAATCAGTGGAATCACATGT
>JAJAGP010003228.1:0-80184 GCA_025084515.1 Ancistrus triradiatus
GTCTCAGTTCTGGGCCGACGTGGGATGATGGTATGTAGCCAGTAGGAGGAGAAATCACCGGCGTGAGAAGGCGATGCTGAGACTCTTTGTGCTGCAGACTGTGGGCAGAGACAGGCCGAATCATCCACTCGTGATTTGGAAAGGAGGTCCAAAAATGGCGGAGGAATTCCCAGAGACACAAACGGGTCATTTTCCGAGCATCCACTGTCCAAAGAGGAGCTGAATATCGGTAATGTTAATGCTCCAGCAGTCGTACTCGGGGCTGGTGGAAACCCTTGATGGCCTTCATGTTTTTGTCACTTGAAAACAAGAAGTCCTCCTTTCCTTTAGACGCTCAGCCTCCACTTATTTGATGCTGACCAACAGTAAAACTTTATCTGTTTGAGAATTTTTTATATGGATTGTGATCTTGGCCCAGTCGCTGACTTACTCTTGTAAAATAAAGAAAGCTGGCAATACTGTTAGCCATTTGTCACCGTAAGGGTTCCAGGGCTCTGTTGCCTATCCCTGGAGACATAGGTGTGCCATGGTTTATGTTTACAGCATTTAGCAGACGCCCTTATCCAGAGCGACTTACAATTGGTACAGTCTTACAATCCAAGCAATTGTGGGTTAAGGGTCTTGCTCAAGGACCCAACAGTGGCAGCTTGGCAGAGGTGGGATTTGAACCCTGGACCAGTACCTTAACCGCTAGGCTACCACAGTACCATGGTTGAGATGCCAGTCTCGGTTTTGCATTGCCAGTGGACTATCTCTTACCCCCTCAAAGTTTTATACCTCTATGCCATCTGATTGCTTTAGTTATATTTCATTAGAATTTAGAAAATAATGACTTTCATTCAAAAACATCAGGGTAAGACAATTATGACAAAAGGATTAAAGTTTTTACCTTCTTTAGCATTTAGTGCTCTTAAATGTGCTTTTGGAAAAAGCTCAGAGCTTGACATTCTTCTTTCTAGGCTGCATCTCAGAAATAAAAACACACGTCATGATCCAGCACTCTCGATGGTTCACAAACTTTTTCCTTGGGGGTACACCAGTGGCAGCTTGTGGTTTTTAAAATAGTGAAAAAACTACTCAGAAAAAAGTTAGCGACAGCCAAAAATTCCATCTAAAACATGGGTATTACTATGGAGTTTGCCCCCCTTCTTTGCGCACTTTCCAAATACGCTCTGAATTTCATACTGAACATGCTTTAATACTGACAGTACCTTCTGCTGAAAAGCAGGTCACCGACAAACGAGTTGTTGCTTCATAACGGCAACAATTTCCTACCCTGCAATTTGACCAAAGTGACTTCCCATTTAGTCAAAAGACAGCTGAATCTTCATCAAGGACCCTGTTTTTGACACAATATGGACGCTAGTTAGCGCTTCTGCACAAAGCAAACAGCTTGGATGCAAGATCAATTTGCGTTTGTCCAATGTGTCAGTCATTTCCGTGATTATAGTCTGTCCGAAGTGGCTGCTTGTTTAGAAGAAATAATGTTCTGTATATTTATTTATATCTGGCAACCCTGTTTCCAAAGTCGTACTTTAGGAACGTACCAGGAATCGGATTTGAGTGTGCACAGAGCGGTGCTGAAGAAGTAATCTACAGAACGTTTATTTAAAACTTCCAAGTAACTTTCAAAATACAAAGCGCAAATAAGTGAAGGTTAAAAGACGTTGCAAAACTCGTTAAAACCCGCTTCCATACCGAGCATTATCAGTTTTAGTGATTGTACGATCATGCCACAGACAGCCAGAGACACGCAAGCTTCAATCAGTGCCTATTAGTGTCTATTAGTTCCGGCTTTAAAACAAGCATTCAGGAGTTTGAGTTAAGTTTGAGTAATCAGCAATGAGCACGACAATGCAGTGAGAGATCTGATTATTTGATTCACTATTATATATTTAATCATTAATATTAATTAATATTAATTATTAATGATAATAATATAATCAAGCTTCCAGTACCTGGTATTAGTGACAGAAAAATAATAATAATAGGCCTTTAACCTCTCCCTCCAGTCTGAATCTGGTTGTTGCTTGCTTGTTCAATAAGCTTTAATTTAATAAAAAAGAAAGTTTATTTCCATTCACCAAATAAAATGGGTCTGATTGATAAGGCAGGCTGTTACTAAGATCCACTGTTCTACCAGCAGAAGCCAATCAGAGGGAGATCCCGGTGTTAGAACCAAAGCACAGGATCAACATTATCATTTACGTTCCTCGACTAGTTAATTATCTAAATGAAATTAGTTAGATGGGGCTAAGGAAAGAAAGAGAGAAAGAAGGAAAGAAATAACAAAAGGCTAAAGAGAATACTAAGAAATAAAAAGAAAGAAAGAACGAAAGAAAGAACGAAAGAAAAAGAAGAAACAATAGAAAGAAAGAAAGAAAGAAAGAAAACTTTCCCTTCAGCCTGAATGCGGCTCTTGTTAGTGAATCTTTAGCTCTTCTGTTTTTCAGATCAGCGTTAGAGCTATCAGTGTTATGATATTCTACACCGAGCAGCTGCTACGCCCCATTAGTGCCCCCGATGGGTACGCAGTGCCATAGTATGGATGCCATAGTACTGTACACACTTCCATAAAGGGCCAAACCATGTCTGATCGTGATGGTCAGTCCCCCCGGTGGATGAAGCTCCATGCCGTAGATGGAGCACAGTCGATCTGAGCCTAAGGGCGGAGGCTGAGGATCACTGGCGTGATTTGGGAACCACTCCCAGTGACCTCTAAAGCCAAGATGCCAGACTGGAAGGTTTTCTGCAGGACTTTTGCATTTTTTGTTGGTGTTGCTTGGTCAGGTTAAAGGCCTACTCACACCACGACCGATTTCAACGCAAGACAAAAACGGATGTGATTTTTAATGTAGTGAGACCTTCACACCAAGTCCGATGAAAGCTCTAGTTTGTGTTTTTGTGATCATCAACAGACACTTACAGTAGGTAAATAATCAAATGGTTCCTTACAGTCCCTGTGAGCTTTATCTCCATCATTCTCCAGCCTTTCAGTTCTATCCCACCAGATCTTTTCTTTAATGTCCATGTTTTTAGAGGCAGCCTGTTGCTCGTCCTATAAGCTCCTGATGAACTGTTCTGCCCGGCGACCGAGCTCTGATTGGTCAGCCTGATTTTAACAACGCAGAAATTAGAACAGGCTCCGGTTAAACATTTTATGCAGAGTCTCGGTCCGTCAGTTTCAGACTCGGTGTGAAGGAAAGCGTTAATGTATGCGTGTTCTTTTTCAAAACTTGGCATGTGTTTTTTCATCTGTAACGTCAGACTTGGTGTGAAAAGGGCCATTAGATTAAAACATGAGCCCTGGGGTGTATTTCTCAGACAGAAAAGAACAAAACATGAATTATACAAGAACAGCTTTTAAATATAAAAGCGCCAATATAAATCTAATAGCGAAGTGGAACAAATAATCTAGTAAGTAAACACAAAACACATGATAATTGATAAAAAGAAAGAAAGCAAACGAGCTCAGCGTAAGATACCGGAATTACAAAACAGGAAGAACAATAGAGAAGGTAACAAAGACATGAATATACAGATTAAGAAGCAATAACTAAGGCGAAACCAGTGCTAAGCCCAGAACAATGGCCCGCTGAATGAAGTGGTTACGGCAGGGCTGTAATGCGGGTTTTTAATCAGAGGAAATAATTACAGTATAAAACTCCACCTAAATCTCGAAGCGCGTTGTTGCAATGAAGGTTCTAAAGTCTTAAGATCTAACAAAGTTCAACTTCATTTACATCCAACCTGCAGCACGACCTTTTCTCTCTCTGTAGCTAGAGCTTCAGTCTATGGAGACAAAAACCATAAATATCTGCGAGACGCCGGTGGAATCTAAACATGGATCAGACGTGGTGTCACACGGCACCGACATGTTCCAGCACCATAAATCCATATGGGATTTAAAGCAGCTCGGTGTAATATTGATCTCTGTTTATAATAAACAGGTTCAGGTTTCACATCCCTGATTTCAGAGAATGGGAAAATGTACTGGGATCCAGGAACTGGATATTATTTTAGGTTTCGTTTAATGTCCTCCATATGGATTAGTCACATTAGGATAATTATTTAGCCCTACTGCAGCGCTGCCCTGACTGAGCCCTGCTCCAAAGAGTCTGTTATACATTATACCATTATACCATAACTGTGATTATGCCACAGGTCCGTTATCACCGATTATTATTTGTTGTAAAATCTTTCTATTCTATGGTTCCCCCATATGGTTCCTGCTGCTAAATCATTATCATCATCATCATCATCAGACTATGGGCTTCAGTCCTAACCGAGGAACAGAATTCATCAATAACTGTTTATTATACAGACATAATCCTAAATATATCGATTGATCAGCTTCCATCTATTAATACAAGAAGTTGATTTCCATTCCGTAAATAAGATGGGTCTGATATATAAGGTCTAAGATACTAAGATCCATTGTTCTACCCACAGAAGCAAATCAGAGGGAGATCCAGGTGTTAGAACCAAAGCACAGCATCAACATTATCATTATGAATGTTCTGAGTCAGAAATGTTAGAGTTTTAAAGAGTTCTAGAACAGCAGCAGCTGGTCGGGTTAATCAGAGCTGGGCTTAACAGACGCCGAGTTTAACACCAGCAAACACCGTGAAGGAAATCAGAAAGAAGGAGCTGCTGGAACCGGTGGAACTGCTGATGCTGTATAACTCTCCCGGAACATTTCTGCTGATCCATCAAACCAAACCCAGCTAGAAGCTGCTCCAGCATTTCTGCTGATGGGACTCAGACTGATCTTCAGTCGAGCAGCGACTCCATTAAGAGTCCAGGACCTTTGCTTAAAGAACTTACTTTATTTTGTTTCTCTAACTTTCCAGCTTAAATCCAAATTCTGGTTTGTAATTAAGGGTGATGAACCTCGGCTCAGTGGAACATTCAGGCTGCTCATTAAGAGCTTCGTCTCTCAGCCAATCATATTGCGGATTCGGGACGGCACATAGCGCTAAGTCTAAAAGAGGAGAACTATGTTCTCACAGCGGGGAACCTTCTATCTTTCTTAACACACACACACACACACACACTCTCAGCTGCTACTGAGCTGCATTATACAAAGTCTGGAATAATGCACTTACATAAATTACAATCTATTTATTCTCCTGTTTTTTTGGACTCAACCCATAAAAGCAGACTGGTTTGTTTTGTACTGAGTCCCATTCAACAACACACACACACACACACACACACACACATACACACACACACACACACTTTAGACATGCCAGTTGACCCAGCACATCTTTGGAACATCGAAGGAAATTAGAGCACCGTGAGAGAACATGCCAACTCCACACAGACAGTTCCAGCATGATGTAACAGAATGTCTTGGTTCACAGCAGTGTGCACAGCAGTTTTTTGATGGAGCTTATTGGGGGAGGGCCTGAAGACTAAAGCACTTTTCCTTATAAATATAATCTTAGTTTATGTGTGTATTTATGTAATATTATCTTAGCGAGATTGTGTGTGGGTTTGGTTTGTTGTACTGGGCACTTTGAGGATCATCCTTAGTGGGGTTTGATCTTAGGATCTCAGGATAACGGAGCATTTGCTCTACTGATGCACCACTAGGGGGTGCAAGAGACACCTGGAGAGAGCACACCTATATGGCGGAGCCATGAAAAAGGCGGGTCAAACGGAGAACTCAAAAAGGCTTCAACAAGCAGCAAACATCCCTGTTTCAAAATGGAAATAAAGGTGAACTTTTTTACTCTTCTTTGTTTTCAGAGTTTCTTAACATATATTGTTTATCCAACGTTCTTAAACAATTATACCTTGTTCAGTTTTCTTTGTATTTATAAACTGTTCAGTTTTTCCCTTTGTATTTTCTTTGTCTATTTATTCCCACCCACGCATCAAACTTTTTTCTCCTTTCTCCTTTAAACTTCCTATCTTCTTTCTCAAAAACATTCTTCACTTCTTGGTGAGTCTTCCCCCTGATCAAACCCAAACCCCAGCCTTCTAAACTCCTCTTTTTCCTTTTTGCCAACCTTTTCCTTCCTTTACTTTCCCTTATTAAGTTTTTATATTTTCTTTCAAAAGATCTCATTTCTCTGTTTTAGGTCACTTTTAAGCTTACCTGTTATCCGCCACCACTTTAGAGAACTAAAGCGGCAGCACTGAGTAGCACCATTACTCAGCCTTATGAGCCTTAGCAGACAGCTGCAGCTCATCCATGGCTGATTAGCCCCAGAGAACTTTGGGAAACGTAGTCTCTCCAGTCCGGACAAGCCAGCTTACACCTCACTGCCTCCCTCGCTGGTCAGAGGAGGTACTGCAGGGTTGAACCCTTAAAAAATATATAATCTTTGTTCAGTGAAGCTGCTTTCACTCAGCATGGTCTGAAGGAAGAAGGAACGCCCCTCTGTCCTTATGAACATTTCTAGTTTATTTAGTTGACATTTTTACTCCCAGGTTGTTTAAACTGTGCACAAAAGTTTCTGTCTGTGCACAAAAGTTAGGAGTGTGCATAATTAAAGATAGGAAACAAAAAAGACACTCCCCATGTAAAAAGAAAATCTTTAGCTTTTTTAATGCAACCTATAAATCAAGTTTTAAAATCTGATTGGCTGAGCCATGCTACCCACATCTGAGTGAGATTTTTCAGATTGTGAAAATGTGATGTTATTTTATTAATAATAAAATAAATATGAAATAATAATAACAAATAACAATAAGGAAATATAATAACTTATACAGATAATAAAAAAAAAGAGGGGGGGGTTGGTGGTGTGGGGGGTGGGGTGTCCGGGGGGGGGGGCGGGCGGGGGGGTTAAAAAAAAAAAACAAAAAACCACAAAAAGTAAGAAAAATATGAAGGGGGGGGGGGGGGGGGGGGGGTGGGGGGTGAGGAGGTGAGGGGGGGGGTGGGGGTGAAAAAGAAACCCCAACCCAAACTAAAATACAACAACATATTACATAACAAAAAAAAAACACACAAAAAAAAAAAAACCACATTAAAAAAACACATCTCAAACCTCCCACAAAAACAACCAAACAAAAAAAACACAAACAACATAAAAAAAAAAAACCAAACAAAGTCTATTTTAAAAGAATAACTAAGGGACCTACAGTTCGTATTGAAAAAAGTTGGGCACCCCCTGATCATTTAATGATTTTTTTTATAAATCATTGGTTGTCCAGCTCAGCAATTTCAGGTAAATATATCATATAGCAGATGAACACCGTGATATTTAAGAAGTGAAATTAAGTTTATAGGTTTTACAGAAAGTGTGCAGTAATTATTCAAACAAAATTAGGCAGGTGCATAAATTTGGGAACCCTTGCATTTGAATACCTTTAGCATTAATTATTGGAACACAAAATTTGTTTTGTAAACTCATTGACCCTTGATCTACATACACAAGTGAATCCAAATATGAGAAAGTGTTAAGGTGGCCAAATGGAAGTTTTTCTCCTCTTTGCATCTTCTCTGAAGAGTGGCAACATGGGAGCCTCAAAACAACTCTCAAATGGCCTGAAACAAAGGTTGTTCAACATCATGTTCAGGGGAAAGGGAAAAAGCTCTCTCAGAGATTTCAGCTGTCAGTTCCACTGTGAGGAAAACATAGTGAGGAATGGAAAGACCACAGGCACAGTTCTGTTAAGTGGGCAGACCAAGAAAAATAAGATAGGCAGAGGCGAAGGGATGGTGCGAAACAAGTATAGTCAAGCCACAGACACCTCCAAAGACCTTACCACCTCATATGCTGCAGATGGATGCACGTTTCATCGTTCAAACTATACAGCGACACTTTGCACAAGGAGAGGCTGTATGGGAGAGTAATGCAGAAGAAGCCTTTTCTGCAAGGACACGCACAAACAGAGTCACTTGAGGTGGCTACAGCAATCTTGGACAATCCAGCTCATTTTGAATATAAAGAGTGATGTGTACTGATGAAACTAAAATTGAGTTATTTGGACATAACCAAGGAGCGGAAAAGAAACACAGCATCCCAAGACAAAACAATTGATACCCACAGTACAAATTTGGTGGCGGTCCTCATGCTGTGGACTGTTGGCCAGCTGACGGTACTAGGAACTCTTGTTGAAGTTGAGGGTGCATTGGAGTCCAGTTAATATCTCCAGATTCTTGAGAACAATGTTCAAGAACAGTGACAAAGGTTGCCACGAGGCCAACGACCCCAAACCCGTCAAATCTACTAAGGCAATTCATCGCAGAGGACCCAGTACAACGTTCTGGGAATGGCCCATCTCAGTCCCCCCAGAACATGAATATTACTTGAAATGTGTGATGCCATGTCGGAGGAAAACCATCAAACCTGACTTGAATGGAGACTGTTTCTAAAGAAGAATGGCCAAGCACCTTCAACAGAATCCAGACTGGAAGATGTAGGAGCGTTAGACCGCTGTTATTTCTACAAAAGGAGGATATAATAAAATTTGATTGTTAATTTTTCTGTTGGGGTGCCAAATTTGATGCACCTGCCTAATTTTCTTTAGCTTTTTTAATGCAACCTATAAATCAAGTTTTAAAATCTGATTGGCTGAGCCATGCTACCCACATCTGAGTGAGATTTTTCAGATTGTGAAAATGTGATGTTATTTTATTAATAATAAAATAAATATGAAATAAATAATAACAAATAAAATAGGAAATATAATAAATTATACAGTATAATAAATAAAAAAGAGAATTAAAGTCTATTTTAAAAGAATTAACTAAGGTACCTAATTCATATATTTTAGTAATAGTTTAACTAAACAAAAGCTAAAAAATAGAGAATACAACAAGAAAGAAACTATAATAAACAAAATTGAAAATATAATTAAATATAGAATATAATATATATAAAAAAGAGACTATTATGAAATACAAATATAATAAATAAAATAGGGAATATAATCAATTATAGTTATATAATATATAAAACAAATTATGAGCTTACAATACCATTTACCAATTAAGGAACTGACTCAGCTCATGGGGCCATGAATCATGTGAATCATTATGATTTAAAGGAACAGTGCAAAAACACAACCATTCTGAAAAGTGCTGGTCAGGCAGGGTGAGGTGGGGCTGTGATGTTTGATCCAAAGCAGGTCCCACACATTTCAAGACCTTTACCGCGCATGTGGTCTGCGCTGTTACCCAGACACGCCCACTAGTGGATACACTTTGAACTGTTTTTACACTTAGACAGATCTGCACACAGCTCGCAAGTATCACAATTATTCTCACAGTTATTAAATTTCTTTCCCTCTCCTTGTCCTGTTTTCTTCTCCAAACAAGCCAAAACAGAGGGCAGGGTGTTGGTGTGGCGCAGCTGCTTCCACCGTCTGCCCTGGATCCCAAAGAACGAACTTCTGTTTTATTTCTGCTCGGCTTTAAAGCTGGATTTTTTAAAAGCTGTTCAGCGGGTGAAAACAGAGCGTCCTCTGATCTCTGCACAGTCCCAGGCCTGATGGCCGCTCGCCTCTTGGCTCGGGTTCGAGCATAACTGTGGAATGCGCGGGGGGAGGGGGGTTGGGGGGGCCAGTCAGACAAAAGTGACTTTTCACAGACAATCGTGTCAGTGTTCGGGCCTGAGCGCTCGGCATCCTAATGACCCCTTTACTTCGCTGCTGCTGTGGAGCGTTCGCACGCTTCGGCCCTGATGGTGCTTTGGTTCGGTGAATCCGAGCGACGTTCTTACGTTTGACGTCAGAGTTTAACGTTTGGAACGATTCTGATCACATCCATTGATTAGTATTGTTAGTGCTGTCTTTAAACATAATGTACAGTCAGCATGCGACTCCTGATGTGCTCATCTTCCAGTATTTAGCTTTTTTTCATGGGTGTGTCTGTTGTCTGGTGTGTGTATGTGTGTGTGTTTTATAGGGTGTGTGTGTTTGACGCTGAGTCAGTATCCGAACACGGTGGTGTGACTCAGAGGAAACCCATCACACAGATGATTTGAACCTGTGACCCAGCACATGACCAATGGTGGAAGTGAGAGTGTGTGTGTGTGTGTGTGTGTGTGTGTGTGTGTGTGTGTGTGTGTGTGTGTGAGTCAGTAAGTGAAGGGGAATCTTGAGTTATTTTTAAATCAAGTTCTACAACTTTACTTCTTTTTCTCAGACTGGTTTAGTCTTTGATAACCTTATAATCTCATTTCTCATATATATTTCACATAGGTGGCATGGTGGTCTTACATGCCAGTCCAACACTGTGCTGGTCCCAGGTTCGGTTCGAGTCCAGCCAGTGCCCTCTTGCAAGTTTGGAACCACATGCATTCCATCAGCCGTCCCTTTACAAAAGCTTTTGATTTTTTCAATTATTTTGATTTTTAATGCTTTTGATTTTGCATTTGCATAAACCCGTCGAGCAGGGTGGCATTGTCAGGTGCAGGCAGGAACCCGAGAAAGAAAGAAGAAAGGAAGAAATAAAGAAAGACACAAAGAATTGCTACTAAATCTTAAAAAGAAAGAAAGTAATAAAGAAGAGGGAAAGAAGTAAAGAAAGAAGGAAAGACCGAAAGAGAGAAAGAAATAAAAAAGAAAAAGAATGAGACAAATAATGCTACTAAATTTTAAAGAAAGCAAGAAAGAGAGAAGGAAAAACGAAAGAAAGAAAGAAAGAAAGAAAGAAAGAAAACAAATCGCAGGAGATCAGCAGTTTCTGAATGTATTTACTTAAATTTTCATTCCTTCTCTCCATTCGGATTCTCAGTTGGATTCAGCAGCTCGTCTCGATCATGTCTAAATGTCTAAATGCACTGCGTTGCTGCTCTGTGATTGGCTGATTAGATACTTAACGAGCAGCTGAATGTGTGTACCTAATAAAGTGTCCAGTAAGTGCATTTTATGAGACTGTGAGAGATAATGAGAGATAATGAGCAGGGAAGAAGAAACGGAAATAATTCTAACCTCAAAAAATGTCAAATCCCAGAAAATCACAGAGAAGCTGGATTTTTGTTGGACATTTCAAGTACTATTAAAGCCAAACACTTAAAAAGGCAAACCAATAAATAATAAATTAATGATAAATAAACAACAGACATTTATTATTTATTAATAAATACATCATTTATTCTGGGGTCCGTCTATCAGTAAGTGTGGAGGCTCAGGGTGAAATTCAGTTTAAGCTCCTGCCACACCGAATGTAAACGGAGCTGAGATTCTGTCCTGGCTATTTGTCCTTATGTCTCTCTCTCTCTCCTCTCTCTCTCTCTCTCACACACACCACACACCACACACACACAAACACACACACACACACACACACACACCACACCACACACACACACACACACACACAGATCCTGATTTAGACCTGAGTGTTGTGTTTAAGTACAGAATGTTAGTTTTACTACGTGTGATGAAACACGATAACATGGCAATTTACAGAGAGCTGGACTCCAAACTTTGAAGAGTCTTTGCTGGAGTGGTGTGTGTGTGTGTGTGTGTGTGTGTCTGTGTGTGTCTGTGTGTGTCTGTGTGTGTGTGTGTGAGTGTTTACAAGTGTTGTGTTATACCATATGACTCTCCTCTCTTTGCAAATATGGTGATGTTCCAAAAAGCAATTAAAAAAACACTTTAGCTGCTTCCACATCTCAGACACCTGCTATGGCGCTCAAATGACCTGCAAGGGGGTGCTGTCACAAATTCTTACACTTTTATTTATACACTTTAAGTCGGGCACCCATGGACCAGTTAAAAAATGGAGTAACACAACTTGTACAGCAGCTTAAATACAATGTTGAAAACGTCAGAGAGAAATAAATGGATTTGATTTTGCATAAGGCACATTTTTGTGTGTGCACTAGGGTGGCACAGCGGGCATTTGCTAGCATATACCCACTCTGTTAACCCAGGTCGGAGACCTGGTAGTGCCTCACGTGGTCATGTCGGTCATTTGAGTGAGTCCTCCACACAGGCCATGACTGGGTGTGTCTGAGCCTGGTGAGGTGAGGGGGTGAAGCCAGATGGAGGTTGGCATGCTGTTGAGGATTGATTTGCTCCGTTATTGTTGGTTTTGGTATTTAATGTATAATTTCAGAAACGTAACTTAGACAGTTTGTAAATGTTGATGTGTGATGCATGTAATATTCCATTACATAGTTTGTGTGCCCCTGGTCAAGCGGCGTTCCTTAGAACGACTGGGTTGCCAGCACCTCTGTCAGGGTGTAAGAGCAGACAGTGGAGAGCTCTGTCATCATTACAGTATGCAGTGTGTGTGTGTGTGTGTGTGTGTGTGTGTGTGCAGTAGCATGCTGCATTGTAAGGGGTAATATGCCATGCTGCTGCCCTGTGCACCCACTCAACCGTGCCTCTTCAGGAATGTGATGACTGGCGCGCTGAACAGAGCTGGGCATTCATCCTGAGCAGGATGGGCTTTGGCTCGGCGTCTATATCTCTCTCTTACACACACACACACACACACACACACACACACACACACACACACACACACTCCATTATCTGGTCTATTCTGAACCATATACTCTGCACTTTAAGCACCACATGGCACCACATGGCACACTCACCCAAATCTTGCGCAAGACTTTGTGCACCCCCGGTCACATGATGTACTTTGTAACACTTCCCCAACCCAGTTCAGAATGATGTGTTCTCTCAGCAACATCCTCTGTGTGTGTGTGTGTGTGTGTGTGTGTGTGTGTGTTCAGTATAAAGTCATTAGTAACGATGGACAGAGGAACAATGGAAGCTCCCTATCATTACTCATCGTTACTCCTCATGCAGTGCTCTGCATTATATCATTCAATTTATTTCCTGCAGTCTGGATTTAAGGGACAGAATTCCTTCTCTCATATAAAACACAGCCCTTAGTACATCCCCAAATCAGGAAACATGGGACGGTACGGAAAACGCAAATTTAAAATATGTGCAGGGTTCCTTATATTTCCTTTGGCTGCTATTCATTGCAGACAGCATGAAGCCAAGATGTTTCATGCTTTTTCTTGTTAATAAACATCCATTCCTGCATTTCAGGCCTGCAACACATTCCAAAAACAGTTGGGACGAGAAAACTTAGGGCTAGTAGGCTACTGAATTAAAAACTAAATAATGATGTGATTTCAAACAGGTGATTATAATCATGATTACAAAAGCAGCATCCAGGAAAGGCTGAGTCTCTGAGGAGCAAAGATGATCAGAGGATCTCCAGTTTATCACCAAATGTGTAAGAAATGTTTAAAAAAAGAGAGATTGGAAGGGATTTATATAATTCTCCCTCTACAGAGCATAATATCAGTAAACCATTCAAGGAATCTGGAGGAATTTCCTAAAAAGCCTAAACTGAAGAGGGGTGATCTCCGCTCCCTCAGACGGCACTGCATCAAGAACTGGAATATGAAAGACAGAAAGACAGAAAGAAAGAATAAAAAGACAGAAGTACAGAAACAATGAAAGAAAGGAAGAGAGAAAGAAAGGAAAAGGAAAAAAAGAAAGAAATGCTTTTATATCTTAAAAAGAAAAGAAAGACAGAAAGAAAGAACAAAAATAAATAAATAAATAAACAAATAAATGCTACTAAATCTTAAAGAAAGAAAGAAAGACAGAAATAGGACTGAATTCTAAAGCTAAAATAAATGAATGAAGGCAGCAGAGGGTACGGGTGCTGGACTGGCCCCCTGCAGTCCTGACCTGTCCTAATAGAGAATGGGTGGAGAATTTAGAAAGGGAAAATGCTGTAAAGGCGAGCCATGCTGCTCCACCCCTTAAGACATGTTTAGAGGAAGAATGGAGCAAAAATAAGCCCTGAAACACTAAATCACTCGGTTTCACTTTATCTTCCGTAACAAAACAGCTTTTAAGTGTTGGGAGAAGAACTTTTGACGTTACAAAGTGAAGCAGTCAGAAGGTAGTAACTGTAAAATGTAACGTCCCACCGTTCTTGTGTGTTGCAGGTCTGAAATGCAGGACTGGGCGTTTATGGACAGATGGGTCTGTGGTGGTCGGGCGCTGATCCGCGTTTGGGGAAACAGAGTTAGTGTGGCGGAGACAGTGAGAGGCCAGAGGAGCTGCCACACGTCCTGCACGTCCTGCATCATGCTTTAACCTCTCAGGACATCATTTGCTTTTCTTGTGTGTGAGTGAAACCCGACACCGGTGCTGCTGCATGCCGTGTAACACCACCGCACGTCGAGGAATATATTTAGGAGATTTATTAAAGTTAGGAATGTAGCAGCCATGTGTTTGGATGATGAGATTCCTGTGAGATTCCTAACTGCAGCAAGAGCAGGAGTTACAAACCTCAGCAAGGTCCTTATGACAGGGAATTATACGAGCACCTGCACATAAATGGTCTCACAAATATGGGTTTGTTTGCACTCCAGGGGGTTTGTGTGTGCGTGTGTGTGTGTGTGTGTGTGTGTGTGTGTGTGTGTGTGTGTGTGGTCTCAGTAGGGGGTGTCAGACAAACCCTCAGATTTAATGCTCTGGTTAATCCTCTGCTCAGGTGTCATAGAGGACAGAAAGATCACAGAGTTAAGATGAGTCAAAAGTATAAGCCCCCCACTCAGGGCTCCAGGATCGACCCGAGTGAGTTAAGATCCGACTCAGATCCTGTAACTGCACTAATCTAACCCTTAAGTAACTGCCACGCCCACCAAGTGACTGAAATCCAACCCAAGTCGGTCCACGTTCCACAAAATCCTGCCGTTCTCATTCAGTACAAACACATAACCACAAGCCTGTATACTGAACTCAGGTCAGTTCCTAAACCCTCAATGGTCTTTACTAACAGCTCCTAAAGTCCAGAAAGTTCAGCAAGCAGTGGAAAGGTCTTAAGATATTCTGGCCACACTAGACTTAATTTTTAGTCTTTTAGATTTTTATTCTTTGGTTTTTATTCCATGATTTATTATTATGTTTTGTTTATAATCCTTGAGTTTTATTATTACTTGTTTTTTATTATTAATTGTTAATATTTTTTCCTTATTTTTCTTATTTCGTTTTTTCTTATTTATTTTAAAAAAATTATTTTTCATGTTTAATACTTGATTTTATCATTCTTTATATTCTGTATTTTTAGTATTACTTGATTATTTGTTATTTTATTATTTACTGTTTTAACTTTTATTATTTTTTGATTTTTGTTATTTCTTGATTTGATTTTGTATTATTTCTTGAATTTATGATTACTTGATTTTTATTATTTCTTCATTATTATTCTTAAGAATTGTATTACTTATATTTGTATTAATTTATTGTAATTACTTTAGTTATGTTATTATTTTTATTTATTTGTTTATTACTTGTCAATGTTGTATTAGAAATATTATTGTAATATATTTCAATTTTTAAAAATTAACTTAGCTTTATTTTAGTTTTCTTTTTTGGAACTTATTCTTCTTTTTATTTAAATATTAGCATTTTGTTGGTTGTTTTAAATATAATTTTGACCTATTTTATATTTATTGTTCATTTTTGACTGTCTAAAATGACTCATGTCCTCAGTTTTATTTGATCAGGTTTTATTGGTTTTATTTACTTATTTTTATAAAAGGTATTTTGTTTAAATCTTATTCATTGGTTTTCTATCTTGATTTTATTTTAGGATTTCCCTTTCTTAATTAAATCTACATTGTTCTATTAATTCTTTTTTCCCATTTATCTTGTGTCATCTTGTTTTATTTATTGTCTGTGACATAAGTGATGCCTGAAGATCGGCAAAATCCGATTGGACGGTTGGCCTAGCCTTGGTTAGAGATGTCCCCATGTTCCCTCCCTCCACCTGCGTCCTTAGATATGTTCAGAGCAAAGTACCCTCCGAATTTAAAAATAAATTCTGCCACACCCCAAGCCTGACCTGATCTATGCCTCTTAGCGCCCCCTAGATCACCGTGCTCCGTCATTCCATCCTCTCGTCCCTCCCTGTCTCAGTGCTTGGAGGAAACCCATCCCGCCGAGTCCTCAGAAGCCTTTAATGCCACGCCGAATCGATCTGGGCTCGGCTCGTGGTACACTCGATACCCAATTTACGAGTGTCGGGTTCTGTGTGCCCCTCTTCTGCTGTAAGTGCACGGATTAGGTTTCGAAAGAGCCGAGCAACAAGCGTCAAAACATTTATTTATAGCAGGGCTCACAACAAGCCTCCTCAGGCACGCTCAGACCCACTCCAACTGACGCTCGGCCGGCCACTTTATTAGGTACGCCTGTTCAACTGCTCTTTAAATATCTAATCAGCCGATCATACGGCGGAAACCCGATACAAGACCAGCTACTGCATCAAACTGAGCATCAGGACAAGGAAGATTGGAGATTGACTTTGAACGTGGCATCGTCTACTGGCAGAGTCTCCACAAAGTCTTCAATAGCCGTTTTGATGCCTTTAACTCCGTGGCATGTTTATTCTGGGGTTGCCAGATCCCACGAGAAAAAACCCCGTCACAGTCAATCTAAAAAGAGGTAAAATAAAGCCAAGTCTTTAGAATAGGCGGATCTGGCAACCATGCTGGGAAATCTGGTAACTGGTACACATGCTCTGAATAATCTGATTACTGACATAAAATCCAGCTCTGTTTATCAGATTTCTTAATCTGATCTCTAGATCAGAGCATGCTGTTTACATAAACACATAAAAGGGGCCGATTTGATGTGTTCCATTCAATAAAACATTTTCTTTTGGTTCTTTCTGGGAGATTTTGGAGGGTTTTGCTTTGGTTCCTCAGTCCAAGAGCTTCCTAATATGGGCGTGGATTATGGTAATTGTACAAATTGTAAAGGAGCACTCATTAATGTAAACACATGGTATTGAATTCCAATTAGATTAATCAATAACTAGAGCCTGGTAGGAGGAAACGGGTGAACAATCTGGCAACCGGGCAGACCGAGGAAAGGTTGCAATCTGGTGGAGACATTCCTGGGTGAGCATTATCCTGCTGAAAAATGCCAGTTGGAAGCAACATGTGGATGTTCTGCACATATCGCTGAGTTGTTAGTGTCCCTGGTATCACTCCTAAAACTGACTGACTGTTCCCGTCTGAAGCAGTCCAGCTTTCTCGTTCACAATACCCTAACAATACCATAATATATTTCTACAGCTTTTAATGACTTGATAGATCCATATTGTCTATAGTCCTTTCATAGCCCTTTTCTTCTGTTTCCAAAACAACTTAAACGCCCTAAAGTTTTCATCAAGAAAACCTCGGTCTCTTGGTCCCAGCTCTGGAATGGGCTTTACCTGATTCAAGTAGAGCGAGCCGACTCATGCCGGTGCGGCCGGCTTCGTTTTGGCCCCTCACTCTCCGCGCGTGGCATTCAGCGAAGCACTCGAGCTAGCTGAGAGACTTCGAGGCGGCTCCGTATATTTTACGCGATATTCCCGTTTCACCTTCCACTCACGTTTCTAGGATAAAGTGTTTGCTTGTGCGGGACGGACTCGGGCAGGTGGTTCTCCATGAACTTCATGACACGGTGCAAATGACTAACTAGCAAGAGATTAGAAGAGGGAATGCGTAGAGCTCAGGATGGCTCTGATCGGCTCTGATCTCATCTCATCAATACTTCAACCAACACCAGCACCTTCCAGGTTGCAGGAAACGAAAGCGCAGCGACTCACGTTCTCCGCTCCAGTCAAAATGGCTTCTGGTTACTGGAGCGGTCGAGTCGTGTTGGCAGGAATGCCACGCCGTGTTACTTTATCTGACAGGAAGCTAGAGGGAAATGACAGCTAGCGGTTTGTTACCTTACAGCCTGAAATCGAAGACGATTCCACATATCTCACAGCTTTATTTACACCTGAAAAATAATTAATTAAATATAATACTGGAATAAGAGGGTTTAATCCTTCGTAGTTCCATTTTTTACTTTCATTACAGCATCAGGGTGTTTGGATTTTGTCCTCTTCATTCCTTCCACAGATTTTCTATCAGATTAAATCAGAGCTCGGACTTGGCCGCTCCAGTACAGCCACCTTCCCATCCTTACTCTGCTGTGTTTAGGGCTGATATTCAGACAAAAGAATCGGAATAACTTGAGCGGTAACTTTTTAAAAATATAGATGAAATTTAAATAATATTTAATAATATTATATTTATTGTTTAATAATGTGATTCATGCTAAATGTAATATTTAATATTGTTATTATTTACTTATTTTTCTAGTGTTTAACAAAGTTTCACCATGCTTAATAATGTTTAATAACACTTATTATTGTTTAATACTATTATATATAATGTTTAATAATATTTAATCAGGCATAATAATAACTAATATTTGTAACTTGTGTTTTCAATAACATTTAAAATGCTTTATAATGTTTAATAATATTTTTTGATATTTAACAATATTTAATAATGCTATTATTATGGTTGATAATGTTTACTAATATTATATATAAGGTTTAACAATATTTAATAATGCTTAACAATATTTAATATTAATAATCAATATAGTTTACTATTGAATTATTTTTTATCATAATAGTGCTTCATATTTAATAATGTTGAATAAGATAATAATATATGTAATAATATATAACAATTATATTATATATAATGTTTAATAACATGTAATCATGCTAAATAGTATTTAATATTTCATTTAATACTGATTTAATAATATTTAAAATTTTCCAACTGAGGCTGATCAAGGTAATTCTTCTTAAAATGTGCAAAATAATCTTGTAGGACCAAAACCTCTGATATGAGAAAAAACTATGTTTTATTGCCTTGATAAAAGATCATTTGACTCGCTAAGGTTTTGTTTTTTGCAGTGTAGTAGTGGGTTAGGAAGAGCTGCTTTTATTTGGAATTAAACAAAGGTGGTACAGTTGGTATCAGATGGGCCACCATTTAGCCTGATCAGTAGGATGATTGGTAGCTCTAACAGTGGGTGATCACCGGCTAAAATCCAGGCTGTTGAGGGTTAAGGGAAGACTGGGATGTCCATCTATCAGCATCTCCATCAACATCCCATGCCTGTTATAATATTGAACTTTACTTTCCTAATAATATGAACCACTAGAGTTCATTTTCTGCAGCATATCTGAGCATGGCTTCCTATCATTACATGGTGTGTAATCCCTTCAGGTCTGGACCCGTTCCAGTTCCAGACCGGTGTGTAGAATGAGTCCCTGCAGTGGTGGTAACAGGACCTGGGTCTGATTGTGTCGGGTCCGTTCCCCCGTGTGTTCGCTTCCTGTATGGATAAATGATTGATAAGCTCTGTGTATCTCCGATGAAGAGATCTGATCCTCCTGCTCAGTGATTCACAGCTCAGATTTCCTGCATATGAGACCTTTAGCTGCAGCAGAGTCCAGACCTACAAGCTGCACGTCATCACACCAAATATATTACAAATATGGAGGGATTTCAGTGACACATAAGCATCATGTGACCATATCAGCACCATATGACAAGGAGTGCCCCATGTGGCTGTGCTGTTGGTGGAGAGGCCACCCAAACCGCGGTGTTGCTCTGAAAGTGCTAATGGCTGTGCCTGAGGGAGGGGAGTCAGCTCGAGGGATTATCCCTTGGCACCGGGACAGTGACCCACTGTTAGTCCTGTGAGTAACCTGCTTACTCCTGTGCCCAGTGTTCTTTGGGGACAGGCGCCAGTGTACCCATGACCCTGATGATAAAATAAAGATAAATAAAGATAAATATAACCATAATTATTTTTAAATAATTTTTAAAATAATAAAAATAAGTCATTACATTATTGGAGTTATTAATAAATAAATAAATAAATAAATAAATAATTCACACAGTGCGGTTTCCTCTGATGAGGGCGTGTGCTGTTCGTACTGTGCCGATTTACAGGTTCTGGATTGGATGTGACTTAAAGAGGTTTGCTCTTCATCCACATCTGGACTGAGTCAGTGTTTGGATGCATGTGCACGTTAGTTCAGACTCTGGAATCACTGATGTTTATGGTTCGATTATTTACCTTTACCATTTAATTTCAGTTTTTGGAACATGACAACGGGAACAAATCTGCAAACGTAGAGCCGGGCCATTACAACGGGATATAAAATACTTTATTTTGGCCAGAGCTGAGGATTAGAAAGCATATTTTGCATAAAAAAAGCAGACTGAAGTTGCTCATACTGTACAGGCTTAGTAATGCAGAGGAAAAGCAAAAAGATCTTTTACTTTTGTGGCACCCTGATGAACTTCAAAGGTTGATTTTGTTGATTTTGGTCGTGTTTAATTCAGTAAAATTCATCCTCTGTCCTCTTTCAGTGCGGCTCCTGCTCCAAACGAAGCAGCCAGACACCGGCGCAGTGCTGAAGGAGATCGTTTCACAGCGTATGAGTTCATTTAACACACTAACAGTTAATTAAATGTGATTTTCTGCTGCTGGTCTCCCCTGGAAACTGTCTCTGAGCAAACACTGAATAATGCAGGATCTGTACCTACTGACTGACTTAGTTAAAAGTGTGTATGTGTGTGTGTGTGACTGGTCCGAGCTGGGTGTGTATTAATAATGCACTGCAGTAGTTCTACCTGTCCGATCTGCTCAGGTGTTCCTCAGGTGTACAGCAGCGCTGCGTTACTGCAGGAGATTCGGCACCGTCCTGACAGGTAAGAGTTTTGCAAAAAGATGCAAAAACACCTTTGTTCTGTTTTTGAAAACATTACAAACTGGACAGGTGATTATAAGCAGGACAGATTGTTTGGTCAGAGGTTAATGTTGCTTTAACTGACAAAACTGCAACAGGAACAAACCTAAATACTACAAATATTTACACCTTTAATCAAGTCTCCAAGCTCATAATTACTCATGAAGATGTACAGATACTGAACATAGTGTAGGTTTGGTAATAAAAACATTTTAAGATTTGTTTTAGGCTGCATATTTTTAGACATCCATTCCGGAAAAGAGAAAATATCCAGTGAGGGCAGTTCTCTGGGTGAAAATGCCATGTTGATGCCAGAATGGCCAGACTGGTTTGATCTGATAGAAAGGTAACAGTAACCCAAAGGTCTGCAGAAGAACACCTCTGAACGAACAACACGTACAACCTTGAAGCAGATGGGCTACAGCAGAAGAAGGCAATACCAGGTGGTCAGCTAAAAATGTAAACAGCTGCAGATGGCAGTATAATTTTGTGGGGGGTGAGAAATAATGCCAAGTCCAGGGTTGAGTTCTGTCCATTACTGAGTTTTTAAGATGAGTTTATTTTAAGTAAAGCCATGTGTTTTAGTCCCTGTAATTTAGAGGAATTGTTAGTGAGCTACAACAGATTGAATATAAATGATATTATTTCATAACTGCACATAAATATTTCCAATGTGTTCTGTTTCACTTTAGAGTAAACCCTTCGTTATTTTTCCCATGGAGCTGATGGGATCCACACAGCTGGCCACGTACACACGGCCCAAGAGCGGTACCTTCCTGCCAGCCATCTCAACAACATCGTCCGGTTACAGGAGCCTCCAGGCTGCCCTGACCACCAACCACAGTGCCAACATGCCCTGGAGGATGAACATGTACTTTAGGAGTGGGAGTGCCATTCCCTCAATCGTCTCCCCGTCCCAAAGAGACGGTCCGGACCTGGTTCGGGCCAAGACGGCGTTCTTTCCTTCTAACAGGACAGCTCTGATCACGCGCTATACCCCAGACGACTGGTTTAAGTCCAACCGGAACCACTTCAGGGAGTCGGAGTCGTCCAGGAACAGTGCAGAGAGGCTGAGGAGGGACACGGTCAGGCTGATCCAGGACAGGGAACAGCTGACCCGCAGGAGCCAAGAGAGCACCAGCAGGAACCTGGGAGAAAGACTCAACGACCTGAGCTTCTGGAAATCTGAGCTGAGCCACGAGATCGACAACATGGTGAGTGAGACGGCCGCTCTCACCGAGGTCAAGAGGAGACTGGAAAGAGCTCTGGCCGAGACAGAGGGGCCACTGCAGGTAACTCCATATGTAAACCAGTTCTTTTTGGGGCTTGATGGTTCTACAAGGTGTGAAGCACTCATTTTTAGAACTAATGGTGTCTAAGAATCCCTTAATTAAACCTAAGGAGAGAAGGTCATGTTATGGAACCCAAAGAACTGGTCATGTTCTCCTGGCATCTACCAAACCCACATTCGTTTGCTAGATTGCCAAATGGAGAGGAATGATTCCTCTTTCCAAAATATGTGTTTCCACTGCTCCAGTGTCCTAGGGCATTGCTCCTAGGCAAGGCTGGCACCCCATAGCTGCAGAGACACACAGGCACAAATGGGGGAAAAGGGCACTTAACCTCCAGAGGGTATGGAAAGACAGAAAGAACTAACGAACGGATCTCAAACTGAAAAGATAGGTAGCTAAGACCGAAACTCTAACAGAGAAACAGGTTCATGCAGGAAGCAGAGACACTCTAGTAAGTAATTATATTAAAAATCATGAAAACAAAGCATAATTTGGAACAGGGGGTACACAAACTTTTGCATAATACTCCCCCACACAAAGACAAGACGAGTGATGGACAATGATGGATGTATCCAACAAAAGACGTTTTTGACTGTTTTTGCTTTTGTATGAAACAGTAGACGATATAAATATTTTCATTCTTTTTGATATCTTTAAAAAAATATATGCAAGACCTTCCCAAAGAAACAGCACTGATTGTGTCCATCTTACTGATTAAAGGTTAAGTGATTTGGACGGTATAAAAACCTGTCCGGAGATCTTGCTCTGAGTCATTTGTTTGCAGGTTTCTCAGGAATGCCTGTTCCATCGAGAGAAGAGAATGTCCATCGACCTGGTTCATGACGATGTGGAAAAAGACCTGATCAAGGTAAATCACCTGAATCATTCATGTAAAGTTGTGTTTATATATACATATATATATATATATGGAGAACATACCAAATCACAAACCTACGCCTATGAATTTCAGTGCATAAACAGTATGGGCACAGGCCTAAACTGAAGAGGGGTGACTCCGCTCCCTCAGCCGGCCCTGGGGGGCAGCCAAGAAACCGTCATTCATCAATAGCTGATAGAACCACATGGGCAAGGATTCCTTTATCAAACCTTTATTCAAGCTCTACAGTACATGAGTTACATTCACAGATAACCACTTTAAAACGCTTTACTGTGCTAAAAAGAAGCCTTATGTTATAACCATGTCCAGAAGGGGCGTCGGCTTCTCGGGCTTGGAGGATCTGGGATGGACCATCATACAGTGGGAACAGGGATTGTGCTCAGACCCATCAGTATAATATTATACATTTTTTTGGACCAAAGACAGAAAGAACCAAAAGCCAGGCTCTGGCATGGTAGGGCGTCGGGTCAGGATCCTTGGTAAAGGTCATTTCCACTCCTGCAGAAAGTCCCCTGAGACTTTAGAGCAACATGACTTGCCTTCAAGACGACATCTTCATCAGGGACGTCCATGCATTTCTCAACGAGACATTACAAATACGTACCGCTCCATCCGAACTTTTTTTGGAATGTGTTGCAGGGCTGAAATGCAGGAATGGTTGTTTATTCACAAATGAAATGACACTGACCAGAAAAAAACCATGCAATATCTCGGGGTCATCCTGTCTGCGATGACATAAGTCAAAGCGAATGTAAGGAACCCTGTGTTTGCATTTCCCATGCCATCTGAAGCTTTTCTGACTTGGAGTTGTATATTTTTTAGGAGGTGGAGGTGATAAAGTCCTGTCAGGAGAGAATGAAGAGGAATTTGGACAAAGCCGTTGCACAACTCGTGTGAGTCTTGGATTAATTTATCTCGGACAAACAAATCCTGAACCAGACTTTAATCTTTATCCTGATAACTCCCAAAAAGAAGAGCAGGTAACGGTGGTGTGTGTGTGCAGGAGTGATCGAGCGGCGCAGCATGAACTGGAGAGAGATCTGAACGATAAATCCACGGCTCAGAGAATCGATGACAGATGCCATCAGCTGCGTAACACGTCCAGCGGCATCAGCTACTACAGGGGCATCGACCGCCTCGACCCCTCGTGAGTTTTACTGACTCTGTAAGGCCTTATTCTCTTCCTCTTCCTGCAAACACGTCTTAAGGGGTGGAGCAGCACGCTCGCCAAATTCTCAGGACTGCAGGGGGCCAGTCCAGCACCCGTACCCTCTGATTCCACAGCCGCGCCTTCATACTGTGTGCAGCATGTGGTTTTGCATCGTCTTGTCTCCCTGATAAAGATGCCGTCTTGAAGGCAGCTTATGTTGCTCTAAAATCTCAGGGGACTTTTCTGCAGGAGTGGAAATGATCTTTACCAAGGGCCCTGACCCGACCCCATACCATGCCAGAGCCTGGCTTTTGGGTTTCATAACAGTCTGGTGCTCCTTTTTTTCATCTTTGCCTTTCCATTTCTTTCCCTGTTACTTTTGCATAACATAATTTTTTATAACACAGTTTCTACAGCTATATTTGTTTTTGTTTCTTTGTTGTTTCTTTCTTCATAAACATTTATTACTCAATTTCTACAACTTTGTTTTCTTTTTTTGTTTATTTATTTCCTTTTCTTTTATATTTCATTTTTTCATAATTCATTTATTTATTACTCCATTTCTACCTCTTTTTGCTTCTTTGTCTGTTTCTTTTTTGAAAACTCAAGTACCTATTACTTAATTTCTTCCTCTTTTTCTTTCTTTTTACTATTTTGGTATCTAATTCATTTTTGTTACTCTCTCTCTCTTTCTCTCTTTCTCAAAAAAGATCTGTGATACTGATGGGTCTGAGCACAATCCACGTTCCCACTGTATGATGGTCCATCCCAGATTCTCCGAGCCCAGAGAAGCCGACGCCCCTTCTGGACATGGTTATAACATAAGGCTTCTTTGTAGCACAGTAACGTTTTAAGTGGTATCTGTGAATGTAACTCTGTATTGTAGAGCTTGATAAAGGTTTGATAAAGGAATCCCTTGCCCATGTGGTTCTATCAGCTATTGATGAATGATGGTTCTTGATGCAGTGCCGTCTGAGGGAGCGGAGATCACCCCCTCTTCAGTTTTAGGAAATTCCTCCAGATTTCTTGAATCATTTTATGAAATAATAATGAGTTATCTTCTTTTTGCACAGGGTGAGTTTGCCGGACTCATGGTCAAAGTTCACCGATGATAACATCCTGCACTCCCAGAGCCAGCGTGCCGCATCTCATAAGCTTCGGGATGAGATCGACGTCCTGCTGAACGCCGCCTCCAACGAGATGTGGAACCAGTTCAACTCCGTCAACGTCGCCTTCACCCACCGGATCTCGGAAACAGCCGACGCCAGGAATGGCCTGCAGGCTCACATGGCTAAGGTGAGTAAACACACCAACGATCATAAAAGACCCCGGCCCTCTGGCGTCTGATAGTGCTGAACGACTGCTTTGAAGACTGAGCTGCGGTTAAACCCTGCACGGTTTGTGCCATTGTTATTTATTCTCGCGGGCGAACCTGTAATCAGAGCGCCTCGCTTTGAGCTGTGTTACTCAAAACCAGATGCACAAAGCCTCCTGGAATTCAACAAGTTTGCTCTGTATTTAATCGTAGATTATGATGTTTGCAGACCTATAGGTTCATGTTTTTATAACTCAGCACACACCGCTACGTGACGAGGAATCCAAATTCCGATGGATTGCATCATTTGTCAAGAGCCTGACAACAAAACTCCACACTGTGCTCTGTTATAGAATGTGTTATTTACCGCTGATAAAGCCATCAATGATTGACTGTGTGCAATAATGGTCAATCATTACATCATTGATGGCTTTATCAGCGGTAGACACACACACACGCACACACACACACCCACACAAAAAAAAACTGGCTTCTATAGCATTTTTATAATGGAGCATGTCTCAAAGCAGCTTTACAAACATAGACTCACAGCTCTAGCTGAACAAACCTAGGGCGACAGTGGCAAGGAAAATCCCTAAATGTTATAAGGTAGTCAGTATTAAGAAAATACCCCCCACACCGTGCTTTCATCCATGCTTTGTTTATGCCAAATTCTGACCCAACCATCCAAATGTTGCTGCAAGACTCATCAAACCAGGCAACATTTGTGTTTTTATTTGATTTTCTATCTATTTTCTTTATTATTATATTCTCTATTTTATTGTATTTATTATTTTATTATATTTATAATATAAACTGTTTTTTGTATTCACTATTTCATTCAAGATTTCTTGTTTATTATATTTTATTTATTATATTTTATTGTATAATAGTCTTTATTTTAAATATATTTTCTTTGTATTATATTCTTGTTTATTTTTTATGTTTGCTTTTAATTAGATTATATTTTGTTATTTTGTATTATTTATTTTATTTTTTATTAAATAAAATTAACTTTTGTTATAGTAACAATAATAACAATAATATAATAATAAAATAATAATATAAAAATAAATAATGAAAAAATAATATTGTAATGATATTATTATATTCTTTATTTTTTAATTGTATTCTCTATTTTGTTTCCTATATTTACTTTGTTATCATGTTCTCCCTTTTTATTTTTTATATTTTCTTTATGTTTTAAATTCAGTTATTTATTTTATTTATTATATTTTCTTTTAATAACATTCTAATTTTTTCTCATGTTGTGTCCTTTTTTCTGATGCCTGCTCAATACTCCAGGTAAGAAATCCCAGAAGTTGAATCTGTTCATCTGGGACATAGATTTTGTCCCGGAGAAACGTTTCGTCACTCATCTAAGTGACTTCTTCAGTCTCAGCAGTTTGGAAAACTTCCCCCAATCTTATATACAGGCACCTTTGCATAACGACTGGTACCAGCACCCTTGCATAACAATGGGACCGGTGATCAGCTTAATATGCAGATTGACATAGCCATTAACGACAATGGCACGTGTGTGCCATTAACACATGATTGGGGAAGGGCTGCGGATGGCTCCGTTGTAAGATGGTGAGAGGGTTACTCTGAGGGCCCCCTCCTCGGTTCAGGGATGGACGTTCCCTTTTTACAAAAATGTCCTTCTTTTACTCTGCGTTTCAAACCATCGTTTCCTCCCTATCAAGGATATCTGCACGTCTTCATCCTTGAAAGAGTGGCCACTGGCCTGTAGGTGGGTGTAACCAACAGATCCCTGACCTGATGAGGTTAGCTCTTCTATGTTGTGCCATCCGTTCGCCAGTGGCTGTTTGGTTTCCCCGACGTACAATTCCTGGCAATCCTCCCGGCACTTAACAGCGTACACTTACATTACTCTGTTTGTGCTGGGGGACCCGATCCTTGGGGTGGACCAGTTTCTGGCGTAGCATGTTTTGGGGTTTGAAAACCATGAGACTGAAACATTTCTCCCACAAAACCGAATGTCCCAGATGAAACAGATTCAACCTCTGGGATATTATATTCATTATTTTTATTTCTTATTAGCTTTTTTTATTCAAGTCAAGTCAGATCTATTTATATAGCGCTTTTTACAATGGAGCATGTCTCAAAGCAACTTTACAAGTTTAGATTATCTCCTAATAACTACGTCCAAATCCCAAAGTGAGCAAGCCTAGGGCGACAGGACCAAGACTCACAAAAAGACCCAACCTTCTTGGGCGGCGTAGATGATAAATCTAAGAGCGAAACTAAAATCATGGAGTCCAAAGTTCGAATAAAATGTGAAGTTATGCACATTGACATTAAGTGGCCCGGGTATGATGGGGCTGGAGCTGATGACGGCAGCAGCTTGAGTGGAGCTGGCAGCAGAGAAAACATCAATGTGTGGGGCTGGAAACTGGTACCGGAACACAGCTCGGAGAGAAAAACAGAAAATGTAATTAGTTATTGATTAAGAGCACAGTGTCTATTAAAAACAATCACTGATGCCAAGTGTAGCATGAGACCCCGGCAGCATTAGCTATAGCAGCATAGCTGAAAGAGGAGAACTGGTAGGAAACACAGCCAAGAAGGGATCACATGAACATTGGCAACCCACGGGAGGCAGAAGACAGCAACCCAACGTCTCTGATCACCATAAGACTCTTTGACTATGAACCCCCAGCTCTGCCCTTATTCTAAGGCAGGATGCATGAGTCAAGATCACGAGGGACCGAAGCCCCAGTTCAGCAAGACCGCCCACTCGACACTCCCAGCTAACGGACAAGGCATGCAGGCCAGACATGACTCCAGACTCCGGTCCCAGGTGACCCAAGTCATGCTTTTTTTGATCCTGGTCTAGTCAAAAGCCTGCGTAAATAGGTATGTCTTTAGCCTAGACTTAAAACTTGGAGAGTGTCTGATCTCGAACGAAAGTGGGAAGTTTATTCCATAGTTGGGGGGCCATGTATGAGAAAGCCTTTCCCCCGACTGTGACTTTTTTAATTCTAGTAACTAAAAGAAGTCCTGTACCCTGAGAACGAAGCAGACAAGTTGGATTGTAAAACTCTAAGAGTTCACTCAGATAATGTGGGGCCAGGCCATGTAGAGCTTTATAAATTATAAGAAGTATTTTGTAATCAATACGGAATTTGACTGGTAACCAGTGCAGTGATGATAGAACAGGAGTGATATGATCAAATTTTCTAGTTCGAGATAGCACTCGGGCAGCTGCATTCTGAACTAACTAAAGTTTATTTACTAGAGCATCCAGTAAGTAAGGCGTTACAGTAATCCGACCTTCAGGTTATAAACGCATGAACAAGTTTCTCTGCATCATTAAAAGAGAGGATATTTCTAAGTTTAGCGATATTTTGTAATTGAAAGAAAGCAATTCGAGTGATGCTGCTAATGTGTGCATCAAAGGAGAGATCTGAATCAAATGTGACCCCTAAGTTTTTTACAGACGGACTTGGCAATACTGGACAGCCATCTAGATTTAGGATAGATGTAGCTAACCTGTCTCTCACAGCCTTGGGTCCTACCAATAGAACCTCAGTTTTATCAAAGTTAAGTAAGAGAAAATTAAATAACATCCAATCTTTTATTTCCTTTACACAGTCCTCAATTTTGTTGATTGTAAGGCTGTCATTAGGTTTGGCTGATATGTACAGCTGTGTATCATCTGCATAGCAGTGGAAACTAATGCCATGTTTGCGAATAACTGAGCCTAGTGGCAGCATGTACAGAGAGAATAAAAGCTGGCCAAGCACTGACCCCTGAGGCATGCCATACTTCACTTTTGAGAGCTTAGACCTTAGATTATTTATATGAACTGGTACCGGTCAGTTAAGTAGGATTTAAACCAAGAAAGTGCTGATCCCTTAATACCTACAGTATTTTCTAGTCTATTTAGTAAAACATCATGATCTATAGTGTCAAATGCTGCACTTAAATCTAACAGAACAAGAAATTAAAAACATCCCTTATCTGAGGACATTAACAAGTCATTTAGTACCCTAATTAATGCTGTTTCAGTACTATGATGCCAGACTGAAATGTTTCATAAATTTCCTTCCTTTGGAGGTAACTGCAGAGCTGCTAATAGACGGCTTTTTCTAAGATCTTTTACAGAAATGGTAGATTTGAAATTGGTCTAGAATTAGATATCACACAAGGGTCAGGATTGGCTTTTTTTAATCAGTGGTTTGATAACGGCACACTTAAAGGATTTGGGCACATAACCAAAGGTAAGGGATGAATTTAAAATAACTAACACTGGCTCTATAACACTGGGTAATACTTGTTTGAGTGAACGTGTAGGAATTGGATCTAATAAACATGTTGATGACTTAGACGAGCTGATCAGTGCGGATAGTTCAGTATTAGTAACTGGGGTAAAAGATTCTAATCTTGTTTTACAGCTCATTAAACAGATGTCTTCACTAGTGCTGCATCTGGAAGGTGGCTGAATAGTTTGGTGACGTGATGAGCATTGAGTTTTATGCCTAATGTGTCTTATCATTAAAGAAAGTCATGAAATCATTACTGTTAAAATTACACAGAACGGGAGAGTCACTTTCTGTGGGGTTTTTTGTTAATTTGGAGACTGTATTAAAGAGAAATCTTGGATTATTCTTATTTTTCTCTATGATTGAAGAGAAGTATGCAGCTTTAGCTTTAGTGAGGGCATGCTTGTACTCTGCCATGCTGTCCCTCCAAGCAATCTTAAACACCTCCAATTTACTATGTCTCCACTTGCGCTTTAGATGCCGTGTTCTTTGCTTTAAGGTACAGGTGTGGTCATGATACCATGGTGCTAGACTTTTTTCCCTAATACGTTTCACCCTAGCAGGAGCAGTCGTGTCCATGGTTGACGAAGCACACATTCTAATTGGTCATTTACACACTCAAGATGATTGATCTCCGTAGGTGTATTAAATTTCAAGTCTGGTAGGTTTTTAATAAACGCAGCTGGAGTAGCAGATGTGATAGTGCGCTTGGTGTGATAACGAGGCAGAAGGATTTTATTTATTAGAGACAGCTCAAATACTAAAAGATAGTGATCTGAAATCGAATCACTTTGCGGGAAAACATCAAGGTTATCTATATTGATACCAAATGTTAATATTAGATCTAAAGTATGATTACAGCGGTGGGTTGGTCCCATCACATTCTGAGTGATACCCATGGATTCTAAGATGGCCATAGTTTTTGTATTCTCTATTTTGTTTATTATATTTTCTTTTTAATATATTCTTCATTTAACTTACTATATATTCTTTCTATTAATTATATTTTTTTTGTTATATTTTTTATTTTATATACTATGTTTTTTATTATATTCTTTATTTTATTTAATATATTTTATTTGTATTACCTTCTACATTTTTTATATTGCAATTTTTATTTTATAATTATACATTGTTTTTGTTATTTTTCTAAATTAGATTCTTTATTTGATTTCTTATTTTCTTTTTTATTGTATTCTCTATTTTAATTATGTTTTCTTTTTAACATATTTTTTATTTAACATATTAGACCTTCTTTTTTATTATATTCTTTATTTTATTATATTTTCTGTTTTTCATTATACAATATTTTTATTTGATTTATTGTATTTTCTTTTTATAATATTCTCTATTTTTTATCTCAATCTTCTTTTGGCCCTGTGAATTGTAGCCTCAGTTTCAATTCAATTATTCTTAAATGAATTCTCTCCTCTGTGTGTCTTTCAGACTCTGCAGGAGATCCATCAGACAGAGCTGCTTATTGAGGCTCTGAGAAAAGCCATTCGGGATAAGGAGAGCCCTCTGAAAGTGGCCCAAACCCGTCTGGAGGAGAGAACCCGCAGACCCAACATAGAGCTCTGCAGAGACACCCCTCATCACAGGTTCAGCCCCGTAACAAAACCAAACGACCTTCATGAAGGGAGAGCAGATGGTTATTTAGCTTTGGACATGATTCTTAATGAAGATCTTCTCCGGTCCTTCTCTCTCAGGTTGGTGAGGGAGGTTCGAGAGATCGAGGAGACGATCCAGACCCTGAAGGACAGACTGACGGAGGCTGAAAACACTCTGCAGAACCTGGTGAAGACCAAAGTGGCTCTGGACCATGACATCTCCATCAAGGCCAACTCGCTGTTCCTGGATCAGGAGAAATGCATGAGCTTGAGGAAGAGTTTCCCCAGCACGCCTCGTCTGGTCGGGTTTACCTAAAGTCTCGAAGACTTAGAGAGCAGAGACCTGAAGCTGATTTTAAAAGCATGGAGATGTTAGGGTTTCGGTTCTGTGTGGTTCTGAATTCTTTGGCTGGTTTTTACGTCACTCAGAAGTAAGCAGATCGCTCTGGGGTGTAAGCACCGATAGTAACGAGAACGTTTCCGTACCTCTGACTTTCCTAATCTATAGAAGCTACACAGCCTATGCAGGGAACAAACTTTATCCATACAGTTTAAAAGCAGCCCATTAATAAAACAGAACATTTGGCATGTGCAAAGGTTTGGGCACAGTTCCAGAAGGTCCAGAAGTCTATTTAGTCTTTTTAAAGTCTTCTAGCGTACGGTTAGTGTACGTTTGTCCCTGCAGGTGATTGTGTGACTTCTGTTCTTTTAGAAATTTAAAACGTCATTTGACATCTCCCTCAGAACATATTTTACTTTACGTGACACCAAGCAGCCAGATCAAACCAAACAGAATCAAATCAAAAGTTTCTTATCTGAACGAGGGAACGGATTTTAAAGTAAAAGTGGCTTTGAGCTCTCCTTCACCCCCCTTTCTGACAGCAGACAGTAGCTTTAACCAGCTGTTTCCATAGGTTATTGACTGTGTTATGACCCTTGGCTGTTAGTTTTGTTTATTTACTGGAAGCACATGGCACATGCTGGTCCTGTCCTGTGAGTTTGTCCTGCTGGTGTGATGTTAAGACATGCCTTTGTGTGTTTACTGAATTATATTGCAGCTGAAACTCCATTAACAATTCTTGACACAACCTGAGCTGTTTCTGTTTAGATATTGTGTCTTACCTTCATCTCAGGCTTCAGGAACCCTTTAGAGAGGACGTCATCACTGAAGATCAAACCCATAATGCAGGAGCAGATGTATGAGTGGGTCTGTGCAGTCTGAGCACATGCAAACATTTAAGCACCCACTTGAGACGTTACGCTTACTAAAAACACCTAAAAAAAATAATTTATTATGGTGAATTAACCAAACTCATCCCAATGAATTAGTGGATCCATATGGTACATGCATAAACAGATGCATTAAACAAAAACCAAACTTCGGGGCCACGACCACCAAAGGTTTGTTTGGAAATAAAGGAGAAAATTTGAGCTACTTTTTATTTTATATGTTCTTTATTTATTGTAATTAATTATTATTTGCATTTATTATTTATTTATTTCATAAATATTTAATATTTATTTTAATATATGTGAATATTTATTTATTTATTATTATTTTTTATTATTAAATATGTATTATTATTATTATTATTATTATTTTATATACTTTTTATTTATTGCATTTATTTCTGTATTAATTAATTATTTATTCCTTTTATTTATTTTTATTCATTATTTAGTTGTTTTTCATATTAAATTTTTTTATATTTATTTTAATTCATGTTTATTTATTATTATTATTATTATTATTATTATTAATTAATTTATTTATTTTATATTTATTACATATATTTAGTTTTTATTTATTTCTTTATTTATCATTTGTCCATGTTCTGCGGTGGCTTGTCTTTTTCTTTTTGGCCATTTTTTCTGAACAAATCACTGCATGCACACAAAAGAGCAGCTATGGCCAAAACTTGCTTCTGTTTCTGCTCCATGCATTATAGAGAAAAACTTTATATGGAAAAAGCATTTTGCCAACTGTTAAAGACAGTGGTGCTTCTAAAACCTCAAATCTATTTTTTGGTCAAGCTTTATCAAGCACTACAATACGGAGTTTTGTTCACAAATGCAACAATAATGCTGTTTGTTTGTTGTTCATTGTCGTTACTGTTCAGGTTTGTAATCAAGATTTGGTCCAAAAGCAGTATCCACAAAAGCCCTGAGTTTGGATCGGAAGGGATTCTATATATCTCTCCCTCTACAGAGCATAATATCATTAAACCATTCAAGAAATCTGGAGGAATTTCCTATAAAAAGCCTAAACTGGTGAAGGGTGATCTCTGCTCCCTCAGACGGCACTGCATCAAGAACCGTCATTCATCGATAGCTGATAGAACCACATGGACAAGGGATTCCTTTATCAAACCTTTATCAAGCTCTACAATACAGAGTTACATTCACAGATACCACTTAAAACGTTACTGTGCTAAAAAGAAGCCTTATGTTATAACCATGTCCAGAAGGGGCGTCGGCTTCTCTGGGCTCGGAGGCATCTGGGATGGACCATCATACAGTGGAGACGGGGATTGTGCTCAGACCCATCAGAGACGAAAGGAAAACATCCAGACTGTTCTGAGGAACAAGCCCAAAAGCCAGGCTCTGGCATGGCATGGGGTCAGGTCAGGGCCCTTGGGAAAGGTCATTTCCACTTCTCTAGTATACTGAGATTTTAGAGCAACATAATCTGCCTTCAAGACTTTTGCATTTTATGACAAGACAATGAAAAACCACATGCTGCACACATTACCAAGGCATGGCTGTGGAAGATTAGGGTACGGCCCATCTGCAGTTCTGACCTGTCCATAACAGAGAATGGGTGGAGGATTTAGAAACAGAAATAGGATGAAGACGATGACCCAGCAGCAGTGCAAACATCAGACACTAGAACTGTCTTGGTTGATTCGATTCTGGGGTAGAAGACCTGCTCTTGTCTGGACAGCTCTCCATGGTGTCTTTGTTCGTCTCTCCTCGTCTTCGGCCCCTCCTCTCTGCTATCTGTCCATTCCACAGTGCAATCAAACTTTAACTGCTGACCTTTTTTCTGTCCTTCTGTTCATCTCTATACTAATCTTTCATCGCACCTTGATTAGAGGTGCAGAGAGAGACGTAGTAGGACCACACCACATCTGCACGTAAACATAACCTATAGAGCTCGGGGCATGAATAGTTGGCCTTCGGCCTCTGCTCTCGACCCTGAACCTCAGAGGAATCCTCAGTGCAGTCTTCACATAGCCTTGGTTTATTTATAACAGACCAGCGCTCGGGTCAGAGGAACTCGCTCAAGTCTCCGGGTTGCGTTTAAACACAAATGGACGTCCATTTACGCTATTTTCCTTTTGTTTCCTTTTTTTCCTTGTTTACAGATCTGTATGCTTTCCTTTCTTGCCTTTTGTGTGTTTTATTTCTCTTTTGCCTTTATTTTTCACCATTCACCGGCAGCATCTCATAGAAAAAAACTGCAAGTGCAGCTTTCCATGAACAAGTGCTGCTAGATAAAGGAATGGCTGTACGTTGTTGGATATCTACGCATTTTATATGGAGTTACATCGTCAAGTGATCAGTTCATCAAAAAAACAAGAGCTGGAATTTCCCCACTCATCGGAAACGTGCCAACTCTTAAGGTTGGTGGAGAAGCAATAAAGGTCTAGGGTCTGCTACATTTGTCGACGGTCCGTTCCTATTTGTGCCTGACAGAGGGAGCTCCAAAAACAAATAAGTGTGGAAGAATTCACTGACCGGCACAGAGCCGTGACCTCAACCCCATCCAACATTTTTGGGAGGACTGGGGTGCTGACTGTGAGCCAGGTCTCTCCTCCCATGCCTAATGCACTTATTCTTATCCCTGCAGTTCTAAGTGTGCTAAAGCATGTGTAGTAGTATGTACGCTGTTTAATCAGAAGGGAAGCTCTGTACAACTGAAGACGGCTCTTTAACTGAGATACGACAATGCGGTGATGCTAAGTAAAGAAATCTAGAAATACGACCTTGGTTGCTGAATGAAAAACAAACATAAGCAGACATATGCATTCTGTACGAACTCAGATGTTTGCATGGTCATTATTTCCAATAAACTAAAAGTATATAAATATAAAAAACAGAGAAAACACTGATATGGCAACTCCTGTAGCAGAGGAATAAATCCATCACCCCGTGTAGATTTAATCCCGTCCGAATAGGACTTCATTTAACGTGAATCTACTGTAGGTGTAAAATCCGTTAAATAAGATATTTATTGGTTCTATAGACGACTAATGATACAAAGCTTGTCCATAGATAAAGACAAAAATAATGTGGTGTATCCAGAGCTTTACATTTCACACAATTACAGTTAGGGTTTAAAACAGGAAATGTGCAGCAGAACTGATAACAAGCTCCAACTGCCCCCCGTCCATCATCTAAACTGCAATTTAATCACAATTTTACAGTAATAAAAGCCCCCCAACCCTCACCAGCACAAGCAGAGCCAGATCACGCTCACAATTCTGACTTCATGTCTCAGACCTATCACTAAACATCTCATAATTCTAACTTAACATCTCGCAATTCTGATTTAAAACATCACAGTTCTGAATTTATCTCAATTCTAAGTTAATACCTCACATTAACTGCTTGATATCTCACAATCACAACTTAATAACCCACAGTTCTGAGTTAATTCTGACTTAATATCTCACATTCTCTTTTGGCACACCCATATGCAATCACTCCTTTCTCAATCACTAACATCTGTGACATTTGTGACCCATTTTCCACACATCGAACGAGATATTCACTGCACTGTACCACCTCTTCTCAGTCTGTGAATCCCATCACATACCCCGCAGGTATTTATAGCCAGATCATCCTCGTGCAGTGCCATCTGCAGGAGCCTGAAGATACTACCACTTTAAACATGTAAGGTGTCTCATTTTTTTGTAGGGTAACTTGTTCAAGCAGACGACTTTTTTTAGTTCCATGAGCTCTCTGCAAGGCCATCACAAACCCCCAGCTGAACGATCCCACTCTAGACCCAAAACTCTAACACAGTGGGAGAGACAGAAAACCTAAACCCACATGAATTAAAACTGAAATGAATTTCAGATGAGTAATCACATCCTGCTCTGACTGTTTCTGTTTCGGCAGGCTGCATGGTGGTTCCTGTGTTTTCCCTGGAGAAGGAACTATGAATAAACACAGAAGGAGGGAATCAAAATCTTGAAATGCTCTGTGATTCAGAAACAGAAGGACAGGCATTTCGGTGAATCCCGTTAAACCCTGTGAGTCGGCCTGGCCGAGCCTGTAATAGAGTTTGATCAGAGCTGTAGGTGAGTCGTGTGAATGTTTAGAGTGGGGTGAACCACGTGCCCGTGTTTCTCCTCCAGCCTCGACCCCGGCCTTATTGTTCGGCTCTGGAAAAAATATCCCACTCAAATACCGAAAACTGAAGCTGCACTGTTTCAGCCTCCATACAGCGGAACAGGGTCGGCTCTGCATCAGAAAACATCGTAAACAGAGTCAGATCTATCTGAGATTATTCTAACGGTGTAACTATTTCTAGACTTTTGTTGCTCTTCTGTAAATTATCTCACTTCATTGCATTCAGAATTGTGAGATATTTGAAGCAGGACTCCATGCAATCTGTGGTTCAAGCTGGAGGAGATCCTGTGATGTTCCAGGGATGTTTTATTGATGCTGAAATTGTTGTTCAGCCTCTCCAGAAGCTCCTGACTGCTCCTCAGGGAGGGGAGCGGGTGTCATTGCCTTTTGATCGGACCATGAACAAAGCACACCTGCAGTTCCACACAGTTCCACTAAAGCAACAGCCAACAATACTGAGTAGTAATAAGTGAGATAATAGCAACAGGAGTCACCAAGCAATACACGCTTAGGTTTGAACCATGAAACGTTTAGATCCATTTAAGCTGGTGTGTGTGTGTGTGTGTGTGTGTGTGTGTGTGTGTGTGTGTGTGTGTGTTTCCTGAAACACAGGCTTGAGTAATACGAGTTAAAATGAAGCACAGGAGCTGTGTGTTGTTAACGAGAGCTGTGAAAGTGATGAGTGCTGTGTTAGTCCTGTCTGTGTGTGCTCTGTGTTTAATGAAAATGTGCTGACAGGATGTGTATCAGGCAAAGTGGAAACATTAATAACACACACACACACACACACACACACACACACACACACACACACACACACACACACACCAGCTTAAATGGATCTAAACGTTTCATGGTTCAAACTTAAGCTTGTATTTTGTGGTGTGTGTTTGCAGCTGCTTCTTGCTTCTGCTACTGTTTATGGATCCCTGACGGCATTAAGAGACAAATGATCAAAGTTCAGCTCAGCTCAAAAACACTAATGCTGTTTGTTTGGTGTTCATTGTTGTTACTGTTCAACTTTTTATTCAAGATTTAGTCCAAAAGCAGTATCCACAAAAGCCCTGAGTTTGGATTGGAAGGGATTTATATATTTCTCCCTCTACAGAGCATAATATCATTAAACCATTCAGAATCTGGAGGAATTTCGTAACAAGCCTAAACAGAAGAGGGGGTGATCTCCGCTCCCTCAGGTGGCACTGCATCAAGAACCGTCATTCACCAATAGCTGATAGAACCACATGGACAAGGGATTCCTTTATCAAACCTTTACCAAGCTCTACAGTACAGAGTTACATTCACAGATACCACTTAAAACGTTACTGTGCTAAAAAGATGTGTTATTCCGTTTTGAACCATGTAACGTACAGACACAGTTCAAACAGTGGTACGTAGATAATCGCTCTGTGTGGGGCGCTGTTTGTTTTGGAGTCGATCCCATTTATCGTTTTTAATTGATTTAAGTATAAAATTAAAAATTTCCCTTAGAAAGGCATTGACTGAAAGTTCAGATTCAGATCTCAACCGACAAAATACAAACAGGAGAGAACGCTGAGAGAACGCTGAGAGAACTGACGCGAGGATTGCGAGGATCTGGCAACCCAGACTGATCCGCGGTTGCACACAGGACGCCGTGTCGTAGCTGCTAGCAGATATTTACCTTTGATATTTTTTAATTCCCGCATCTGTATCATATATAATCGTATATATAGTAGGTTTTTACAACATCTTAATCATTTTATTCTCTACGTACCGGCGGATTATATATATTTTTTGCCGCTAATCGTTATTTAGTAAACTTTACAGGCATAACGCTCTTGTGTTCGCAGTAGTTAGCCATTAGCTAATAAACCAGAGTTGCGTCTTCGTCGCAGTAGTGTGGTGGTTTTATAACTTTTTTACAGTCTTTTCCCACTTTCTTTCTGAGACTTAGTTTTTTAGTGGACGTTTTGTGTTGACTTAACTTGTATTAAACACTTTAATCGAGCTTGCATTGGACCATCGGCTGCTGCTGCGAACCAGATCTTCACTCGGCACCCCACAACACCACCCGAAGCGAAGTACCAGATTTTAATTCATTAATTGTACTAACATGGCTTCTGCTTGTGCTTGTTCCCTGTGCCGAGTGTGGGGGAAGTGCAAGGACATGTGTCCAGAAGTAAAAGAGTGGCTGCATGGTTAGCTATTCTTCCTCCGTCATTAGTGTAAATTTTACTTGTGATAGGTGTAGGCTTGTAGCCAGTCTGACGGAGAAGATTGTAGTTTTAGAGGCGCGCATTTCCAGGGACATTAGAGAAGGCTAGCTCAGCTCCTAGCTTAGCAGATCTGGATGGCAAAGGTGAAGTTAGAGCCCCGGCAGGAGTCCTCGCAGCAGGGCAAGTGGGTGACGGTTCGGCGACGTAGTCGTAAGGCTAGTCCACGAGAGCACCACTCTTTACCTGTTCACGTTGTCCAACAGGTTTGCCCTCCTCAGTGAAACACCCACTGAGCAGCCTGTTGATGAAGAGCTCTGGTCATAGGTGGACTCTATTTTACGGACACGTGAAACTTGCTACCCCTTTAGGGACACCAGCAGCTAGAGTTCTCTGTATCCCCGGAGCCAGAGTGCCGGGACATTGTAACGAGTCCTTAGTGAACTCGAGAGCCGCAGATTCTCTAGGATAGTTGTTCATGTAGGGGCTATATGATATACGCCTTCGTCAGTCAAGAAAGTTACTAAGGCTAAATTTTGTAGAGGTGGTTAGCGTTGCGAATGCGATGTCCGATGGCTGTAGTGTGCTCTGGCCCCATCCCAATGCGGGCGAGGTGACCCAAGCCTACAGCAGGTTTATGGTCACTGAACTGCTGGCTGTCCAAGTGGTGCTCTGAAAACAACGTGGGCTTTATAGACAAATGACAGCCCTTTGAGGGGTTAAGCCTGGCCTTTTAGGATGGACGGTGTCCATCCACTCGGGGAGGGTGCTGCTACTCATCTCCTGCAACATTGCCCATAGTCTTATGGCCCCCGCATTGGTTAGGGGCTGACTATGTTCCAGAGCAGGGGGTAAGGCAGCAGACAGACCGGCTTAACCACTGTCCGTGCTGGTAGGCCTTGCACCGTCACCCAGAACCCACATTATTGAAAAACTGTGTCTGTTACCCGCATCTTGCCCTAAAACGTAAACGCTCTCAAAAAGTCTGTTTTTAATAACCTCATTAGTATAAACACAGATAGCTGCAAAAGATTAATAAACAACCATTAGACTAAGCTAGGACTACTTAACATTAGATCACTTACAAACAAAGCAGTGATTGTAAATGAAAATGATCACTGATAAACGCTTACACGCTCTGCTGTCTCACTGAGGACTTGGATTAGACTGATGAATATTTAGCCTTAAATGAAGCCTCACCTCCTGGATACAGTCATGCTAGTGCCCTCGTCCTAATGGTCGGGGGGGAGGCATAGCCACAATTTTTGACAAAAGACTTAGGTGTCACAGCTAAATCCCATTACAGGCTAATAATTCTTTTGAAATATGATTCTTAATGTGACTGATCCATCGTTATGGAAGTCAAAACCACACTCTCTTTCAGCTTATCGCTATTTACCGTCCTCCTGGTCCCTATTCAGAATTCTTCAGGAATTTGCTTAACTTTTCTTTCCTGCTTACTACTGTCAACAGATAAGGCTTTAATTTAGGTGTGATTTCAATATTGTCACTTGCCAAATGAGCAGGTACTTAAAATTGCTTCGAGTCCATCTTATGAATCAATGGGTATCACTTGACAATGAGCAGGATCCACTTAAAATTGCTTTCGAGTCCATCTTAGAATCATGGGTATCACTCAGAATGTGATGGGACCAACCCCACCGCTGTAATCATACTTTAGATCTAATATTAAACATTGGGTATCAATATAGATACACTTGATGTTTTCCCGCAGAGTGATTCAATTTCAGATCACTATCTTTTAGTATTTGAGCTATCTCTAATAAATAAAATCCTTCTGCCTCGTATCACACCAAGCGCACTATTCACATCTGCTTACTCCAGCTGCGTTTATAAAAACCTACCAGACTGTCATGACTTCACCTATGATAAGATAAAAAACATAGGCACACAACTCAATGAGCAATCACATCCACCAAACTGTTTCGCAGCAACCCTGGACAAGACAGCACTAGTGAGTAAGCATCTGCAATTAGGGTAATCAGGCTAGAATAAAGGCCAGAGATAAAAAGGCCTGTAGCTATCAAGGGAAAAAAGATTCATTAGGTTGTGAACAGGCGACATAGTTAAAGGTGTGGGGGAGAAGGTTTGCCCTCGTGGAACGGGTTTGGGATCCGATGTGTTTTATGAGTTCTTCCTTTTTCCGCTTTGTTTTATTAATAAATGTTTTTTCTTAACCTTTTTTTGAAAGCAAAGAAAACACACCCGCCATTTAGAGACGCAGTGGAGGGACATGAGTAAATTGGAGGCTTGTTTAGTAAGATTGCTTGGACAGGAGGACGCATGGACCCAGAGTATAAGGCATGCCCTCACTTAAAGCTCGAAAGCTGCATACTTCTCTTCATCAATACATAGAGGAAAAAAAAAATTAAAATAATCCAAGGATTTTCTCTTATAATACCAGTCTCCCCAAATATTAACAAAAAAACCCCACAGGAAAGTGACTCTCCCATTCTGGGTAATGTTAACAGTAATGATTTCATGACTTTCTTTAATGATAAGATAGAAAACATTAGGCCACAGAACTCAATGCCTCCATCACATCACCAAAACTGTTCAGCAACCTTCCAGATGCAAGCGACACAGTGAAGACATCTTTTCAATTAGCCGTAAATCAAGATTAGAATCTTTTACCCCGATTACTAATACTGAACTATCCGCACTGATCAGCTCGTCTAAGTCATCAACATTGTTTGTTAGATCCAATTCCTACACGTCTACTCAACCAAGTATTACCTAGTGTTATAGAGCCAGTGTTAGTTATTTTAAATTCGTCCCTTACCTTAGGTGTATGCGCCCGAATCCTTTAAGTCCTGCGTTATCAAACCACTGATTAAAAAGCCCAATCTTGACCCTTGGGTTGATTATCTAAATTATAGACCAATTTCCCCCCCCCCAATCTTTACCGTTTCTGTCCAAAAATCTTAGGAAAAAAGCCGTCTATAAACAGTCTGTAGTCACTCCAAAGGATGAAATTTTGAAACATTTCAGTATGGCTTCAGGCCCCATCATAGTATGTGCCCAAATGCCTTTAAGTTCTGCCGTTATCAAACCACTGATTAATAAATTTAGCCAAACTTGCCCCTTGTGTGATCTTCTAATTATTTAGGGACCAATTTCTTTTCAAATTTCTACCGTTTCTGTCCAAAATCTTAGAAAAAGCCGTCTCTCAACAGCTCTTTTTTGTTGTAGTCACCTCCAAAGGAATGAAATTTATGAAACATTTCAGTCTGGCTTCAGGCCCCATCATAGTACTGAAACAGCATTAATTAGGGTACTGTAATGACTTGTTAATGTCCTCAGATAAGGGATGTGTTTCTTTTCTTGTTCTGTTAGATTAAGTGCAGCATTTGACACTATAGATCATGAGTTTTACTAAACAGACTAGAAAATACTGTAGGTATTAAGGGATCAGCACTTTCTGGTTTTAAATCCTACTTAACTGACCCGGTCTACCAGTTTGTTCATATAAATAATCTAAGATCTAAGCTCTCAAAAGTGAAGTATGGCGTGCCTCAGGGGTCTTTTTCTCAGTTCTTTCTTTCTCTTTTCTTCTCTCAGTCAGTCTATTCTCCAGTCAGTCAGGTCAGTCTCAGTTCTCTCAGTGTCTCATACTCAGTCTATCTCATCCTTTTTCAGTTCCAGTGCTTGGCCCGCTTTTATTCTCTCTGTACATGCTGCCACTAGGCTCAGTTATTCGTAAACATGGCATTAGTTTCCCCTGCTATGCAGATGATACACAGCTGCTAATATCAGCCAAACCTAATGACAGCCTTACAATCAACAAAAAATCGGGACTGTGTGTAAAGGAAATAAAAAGATTGGATGATATTTAATTTTCTCTTACTTTAACTCCGAATAAAACTGAGGTGCTATTAGTGGGACCCAAGGCTGTGAGAGACAGGTTAGCTACATCTGTCCTAAATCTAGATGGCTGTCCAGTATTGCCCAGTCCGTCTGTAAAAAACTTAGGGGTCACACTTGATTCAGATCTCTCCTTTGATGCACACATTAGCAGCATCACCCGAATTGCTTTTCTTTCAATTACGTAATATCGCTAAACTTAGAAATAATCCTCTCTTTTAATGATGCGGAAAAAAAACTTGTTCATGCGTTTATAACCTCAAGGTTGGATTACGTAACGCCTTACTTACTGGATTGCTTCTAGTAAATCTATAAATAAAAACTTCAGTTAGTTCAGAATGCAGCTGCCCGAGTGGCTAACTCGAACTAGAAAATTTGATCATATCACTCCTGTTCTATCATCACTGCACTGGTTACCAGTCAAATTCGGCATTGATTACAAAATACTTCTTATAACTTATAAAGCTCTACATGGCCTGGCCCCACATTATCTGAGTGACCTCTTAGAGTTTTACAATCCAACTCGTCTACTTCATTCGCAGGGTGCAGGACTTCTTTTAGTTCCTAGAATTAAAAAAGTCCACAGCAGGGGGAAAGGCTTTCTCATACATGGCCCCAACTATGGAATAAACTCCCACTTTCGTCGAGAAATCAGACACCCTCCAAAGTTTTTAAGTCTACCCCCCCCACCTAAAGACATACTTATTTACGCAGGCTTTTGACTAGATTTAGACCAGGTTGCATGGTTTGGGTTGCTGAGGCGGAGTCTGAAGTCCTGTCTGGCCTGCCTGCCTTGTCCGCTTGCCGGGAGTGTCGGGTGGGCGGTCGTATGGCTGAACTTAGGCTTCGGTCCCCGTGATCTTTGATCTCATGCAACCTTGCCTTAGAAATAAGGGCAGAGCTGGGGGTTCATAGTTCATAAAAGAGTCTTATGGGTGATCAGAGACGTTGGGTTGCTGTATTCTGCCGCTCGTGGGGGTTGCCAATGTCTCATGTGATCCCTCTTGGCCTGTTTTCCTTCCAGTTCTCCTCTTTCTAGCTTTCTAGCTATGCTGCTATAGCTAATGCTGCCGGGGTCCTCATGCTACACTTGGCATCAGTGATTGACATGGCCATCAGTTGATTGTTAATAGACACGGTGCTCTAATCAATAACTAATTACATATTTGCTGTTTTCTCTCCGAGCTATGTTCCGGCAGTTCCGGCCCCACACATGATGTTCATCTGATGGAGCTCCACTGTGCATAATTCACATTTTATTCGACCATGACTCCATTGCTTTTAGTTTCGCTCTTAGATTTATCATCTACCCGGGCCACTTAATGTCGATGTGCATTTACTTCACATTCTTATTCGGAACTTTGGACTCCATGACTTTAGTTCGGCTTCTTTTAGAATTTATCATCTATGCCTTACCGCCCAAGGAGGTTGGGTCCCTTTTTGAGTGCTTGGTCCTCCCAAGGTTTCTTCCTAGAACTAGGGGAGTTTTTCCTTGCCACTGTCGCCCTAGGCTCGCTCAATTTGGGATTGGACGTAGTTATTAGGAGATAATCTAAACTTGTAAAGTTGCTTTGAGACAGTGCTCCATTGTAAAAAGCGCTATATAAAATAAATCTGACTTGACTTGACTTGACAAACTGTAACTGAAATGGATGATGTCACCACAGAGCACTCAGTGAGACTCAGTGACCTGTTATTACTTCTATTGATACAGAAACATGCAAAAATATTAGGACACACCCCCACACATGGCCAAAAGTATTGGGACATGCCCTCGCACATGGCCAAAAGTATCGGGACACATGCCATATTCTTTCTGTTTTCCACATTTCAAGCACTGTTGTAATTCCTTCAGGAAATGCAGATCTAGTTTAGTTTTTGTATCTCATTATTAGCCCTAAATTGCCCCCATCTCAACTTTTGTGGATTGTGTTGCAGGCCTGAAATGCAGGAATGGATGTTTATGAACAAATGACATGAAGTTACAGAGAGTTACAGAGCCCCGGTCAGCATCTGTGTTTCTGAGTGGGCTGATGAGGGGGAGTGTGGGGGTTAGTGTTGGTCTGGTGTGTGGTGGGATTAATGTTCATGTCCTCAAAATCCTTGCTGATAATACATACACCTGGTCAACAGCTTTGTGGATTGGTGTGAGAGGAACCAGCTGCTCCTCAATGTGACCAAAACCAAGGAGATGGTTATGGACTTCAGGAGGAAGAGGAAAATCCTGTCACCATTAAGGGTCAGTCAGTTGAGCAAGTTGACACCTATAAGTATCTGGGTGTCCTACTGGACAACAAACTGGATTGGAAGGCCAACGTAGAGACCGTATACAGGAAGGGGATGGGCAGACTGTACTTTCTGAGGAAGTTCAGGTCCTTTAATGTGTGCAGCAAACTACTGGTGATCTTCAGTTGTCACCAGCACTATCTTCTTCGCTGCGGTTTGCTGGGGAAACAGCATCAGAGGAGGAGACAAGAATAAGCTGAACAAACTAATCAGGAAGGCAGGTTCAGTTCTGGGCTGCTCACTAGATGGTTTTGAGGAGATGGTTGAAAGGAGATCACTTAACAAACTCACTGCTATTCTGGACAACACTTCACATCCTCTACATGACCTGCTGATCAGACAGAGGAGCACCTTCAGTAACAGACTCATCCAGCTCCGCTGTAACAAGGAGAGGTTCAGGAGATCATTCATAACAACAGCTGTCACACTGTCAAACTCTTCTCCACTGTTTATGCCGGGTATTCATTACTGCCTAAGGGATCATACTTTTTGCTATAATTATATTATAACCCTGCTCCCTATGTATATCTATATCTGATCTCTATTTATATCTTGCTCTTGCTCTCCCCTTTTTGTCTGACTTTGCTGCTGTAACACAGGAATTTCCCTCTGGGATTAATAAAGCTATCTATCTATCTGAGCTGCTGCTCTTCCTCTACTGAGATGACAACAACCATGTCTGAACCTGATAACCAGGCCTAGTGACAGGAACAGTTCCTCTACCAAACACCTTCCTTTGGGTACCAGTTCCAGCCCTCATACTAAGATAAGAGGTTCTGGTACCAGTTCCAGTCCTCATACTAAGCTAAGAGGTTCCGATACCAGTTCCAGTCCTCACACTAAGACAAGATGTTCCGGTACCAGTTCCAGTCCTCACACTCAGATAAGATGTTCCGATACCAGTTCCAGTCCTCACACTAAGACAAGATGTTCCGATACCAGTTCCAGTCCTCACACTAAGACAAGATGTTCCGGTACCAGTTCCAGTCCTCACACTAAGACAAGATGTTCCGGTACCTGTTCCAGTCATCACACTAAGAAAAGAGGTTCCAGTACCAGTTCCAGTCCTCACACTAAGATAAGATGTTCTGGTACCAGTTCCAGTCCCCACTCCAAAGGAAGGTCTGGCACGAGAACATCTTTTTGAGTGTTGGTCCTAATAAGGTTTCTTCTTTATAACATTTGGGGATTTTCCTAGCCACTGTCGCCCCAGGTTTTCAGTTAGAGCTGTGGATCTAGAGATTTATAAATCTGCTTCAAGATGATGATCTGATTTGAGGGGTTGTGGGTCAGACTGAGGCTGATACCCAAAGCATGACAGATGCCTTGTTTTGACTATGAACACAGCACCTAATTCACTTTGTGTGTGTGTGTGTGTGTGTGTGTGTGTGTGTTCTCCTCCCTGCGCTCCTCCTCCTCCTCCGTGTGTGTAATCTTCCACAAACATAGTCATATAAGGGCTGTTGGAGCTGCAGTTGACTCATGGCTGTGCTAAAGGAATATTTATACAGTTTTAACTTTGAGCGCTTCATCACTGAGTCTGACGATATGAATCACATTTCAGTGTCATCTACAGTTCTTTACACAGCACACTGCTTCTCTGCTGCAGCTTGGGACATGAGAGTTACAAAAGTGCTCAAAAAGCAAGAAACAAACTGTTGAGTGTTGTAGTGTTGTAGTTGTACTGTAGTGTTGCCTTCACACCAACATTTTGTTGTCTAAACCCCCTGAAAAGTCCCTGGTTTTGCTTTTTTAAAAATGTCCCTACTCTTAACGTGTCATAGAAATTTATTCTCCTGTTTTTTTCACATCATCAAGTTGTTGATGAGCTGTTCTATCGAGCTCTGACTGGTCAGCCTGACTAACAATGCAGAAATTAGAACAGGCTATACATTTTTTGGTCCGTCGGACTCGGTGTGAAGGACGGCGTTACTATACTTGTGTTCTTTTTCAAAACTAGACGTGTATTTTTTTCATCTGTAAAAATCTGTATGAAAAGGCCTTAATTAAGAGACTGAGTAATAATTATACGATCATTATACCACATATCTAAACGTGGCCTAAAGGCCTTTTCACACCGAGTCCGATTTTTACGAACAAAAAAACCCCACACGTCTAGTTTTGAAAAACAACACATGTATAGTATCGCCGTCCTTCACACCAAGTCCGAAACTGACGGACCGAAAAATGTTTAATTTAGAGCCTGTTCTAATTTCTGCGTTAAAATCAGGCTGACCAATCAGAGCTCGGTCGCCGGGCAGAACAGCTCATCAGGAGCTTATAGGACGAGCAACAGGCTGCCTCTAAAAACATGGATATTAGAAAAGCTCTGGTGGAATAGAACTGAAAGGCTCGAGAATGATGGAGATAAAGCTCACAGAAAAAGGCTTTACACTATTAATCCTGTATCACCAAAGCTGGAAAACTATGGAAAGTATAAAAGCATCCTGGGTCATGGCAGAGGGTCTGCAGTCTTGAACCCTGGAAATGCAACGTTCCGTGCTCTGTGTTTGCCACATCGAGTCATTAAATTAAAGAATGGCCCAGCTTCTGGTCCGTGTGCGGTCCTCTGCAAATAAAGCTCATAAGCAAGCTGAGTCATCTGCTCTGGCGGCGCTCCAGCTCAGGTCTACTCTCCGTTATGGACAGATGCTTTAATGGAAGTATCATTGTTTATAGAATACAGTACAGAATCCTAGGATAATATCATGGTTTCCATGGTTGCCAAAACCACAGGGCATCCTGGTCCGGTTACATGGACCTGACCCTCCTGTGCCTGCTCATGTATAGGCATGTTTTTGGCTATTTCATCCGTTATATATCTTGGAATAAATATTTAACGATTTGTTCCTGCTCTGCCATTCTGTCGATAAAATATTTCAGCAGCACTTGAGTACCCTTTAAAAGCAGCTCAGCCCTCATGGATTCTAACTTATGCAGAGTAAATCTTATGGATGGATCTAAAGGAGTCACTTAAGGAGCTTAAGGAGTCAGTAATCGATGGGTTTGAGGGACTCCTGCTGGAAGAAGGCATCAGAAGATGGTATTTGGAACCCAAACCTACAACTAGCCAAAAGTTTTGGAACACAAACCTGCATGTGGACAAAATTATTGGGACACAAACCCGCATTCTTTCTACTTGCCACGTTTCAAGTGCTGCTGTAGTTCCTTCAAGAAATGCAGATCTTATTTATGCTGTGTTAGTGTTCAGACATGCATTCCGACACATACAGTTACTAACTGCATCGACATAACAGATACGATAAGATAAGATAAAACTTTATTGTGCTGAAGAAAATTTGTCTCGGACACATACAGTACAGTGCCTGCTGTTAAAAACAAAACTCAGTCAACATTACATTATGAGGGATTACCTCTAGCACGCATTCCATGTAGAGCTTTAATGGACAGTGGAACAAACGAGTTCTTCAAACGATGGATCCATATGTATGCCCAGATATCTGTAAGAACTCACCTGGGCTATACTCTGATCATGTGTATCTGATGGTGAGTGATCACCAGTAGATTTAGGGTCAAAAACCATTTCCTCTGTGTTCTTGGTGTTAAGGGTAAGAAAGTGTTTTTCACATCACAAAACAAAAATGCTGGATCTCCTGTTTGTAACCAGTAGGTCTGAAATCATTATTATCTAGTGGATAGGATTTTTTAGGGGCGGGAATAATTACTGCTTCTTCCATAGAGTTGGCACCATGTGAGGGCACAGAGACCCTTGAAAAGGACCCCAAGCAGGTGTAAGTTCATCTACACAAGCCCTTAATAAAAAGGTGGATCTGGGCCTGTGGTCTTATTAACACTGATTTGCTTAAAGAACTTATTGACAGATTCATAATCTATCTCCAGCCTATCAGCACCATCGATTACCATACTCTGAAGCACCATATCACATTCATAAGAGACATCATTAAAATCAAACCTTTTATTACAAACATGGAACTCATCTGCCCTGGCCAACTCATCTGCAACATGTAAGGATTTAACGTCTTGATGCATACTCAAATGATCCAGGGTAAGAAAATCCCAGAAGTGAAATCTCTTCATCTGGACATAGATTTTGTTGGAGAAACGTTTCGTCACTCATCTAAGTGACTTCTTCAGTTTCAGCAGTTGGAAAACGTCCCCAATCTTATATACAGTACCTTTGCATAACGACTGCTACCAGAACCATTGCATAACAATGGGACCGGTTATCAGTTTAATATGCAGATTGACATAGCCATTAACGATGATGGCCACGTGTGCCATTCACACAGGATTGGGGAAGGGCTGCGATGGCTCCATTGTAAGATGTTGAGAGGTGTACTCTGAGGCCCCCTCCTCGGTTCAGGGATATACGTTCTTTTTTTACAAAAATGGCTTCTTTTACTCCGCGTTCAAACCATCGTTTATCCCTATCAAGGATCTGCACATCTTCATCCTTGAAAGAGTGTTTACTGGCCTGTAGGTGGATGTGAACCACAGAGTCCTGACCTGATAAGGTAGCTCTTCTATGTTGTGCCATCCGTTTCGCCAGTGGCTTTTTGGTTTCCCTGATGTACAATTCCTGGCAATCCTCCTGGCACTTCACAGCGTACACTACATTACTCTGTTTGTGCTGGGGGACCCGATCCTTGGGGTGGACCAGTTTCTGGCGTAGCGTGTTTTGGGGTTTGAAAGCCACTGAGACGCGGTGTTTGGCAAAGATGCGTCTCAATTGTTCTGATGTTCCTGCCACATATGGAATCACCACTGGTTTACGCTTAGACTGCGGTTGTTGTTCTCCTCTAAGGATTTCCTGTAAGCATTTAGTATTGGAATTCAAGTTAGCTATTGAGTTCATCAGATTTTTAGAGTTCATCAGAATTTTTTGGAGTTCATAGTCTGGAGGCGTTTGTCCATATTCTCCTGATGGTTTTCTCTTCATCTTTAAGCCTCTGGTTCAACTCCTTTTGCACAGCCTTTAATTGAAGGTGGTCATTATTCTTAAAAGCCTGCCTTTTCCCCCCATGTCCTTCACCTCCTTTGTTATATATGGTTTATTATTTGGATAGACCTTTATCTTCCACTTCAGTGTCAACACAGAATTGTATAGAGTCTGGGGTGGCTTCTGTGGCATTATCAAAGTTAGTCTCCTTTGAGAACATATCCCAATCCGTGCATAGAAAGCAGCCTTTTAGTGTTTCCGTACTGCTATCCGTCCACACGTTCACAGATTTGACCAGGGGTTTATTTTGCTCTCTAAGATTGTCTTGTATGTAGGAATAAAGTGAACAGTATTATTATCGGAACTCGATGGGGAGGTTTAGCTACTGCGTTCTATATGCCTTGTTTTACATTTACCATAACACTTGCCGAGAATTCCTGGTCTTCTTTGTATCACAGTTAACTATACTGTTGAAAAACCCCGGTAAAGCAGGGAGGACACACATCGCTGTCGTTTGCTACGAGGCTCCAGCACCTCATATTATTTACAAACTAAGCACTGCACTTCATGATCACATATTACATTAGGCTGGAGTGTCCTCAATGACTCTGGATTTCATCTGTTCTGTTGACATAGAGCATCTGAGTAAGTGCCAGGGTATGGTCACTCATTCAGCCTCCGATTATTTACCAGCACTGGTGGTTCTGAGTCTGCTGCTGGTGCAGGAACAAACAACAGTTACAGTCGGTTGCTAAATTCAAAGTCAGATAGATTAAAGACGTTCTTATATAAACCCACAGCATTCAGTAAGTAAAATGGATCTGATTTATAAGGCAGGCTGTTACTAAGATCCACTATTCTACCAACAGAAGCCAATCAGAGTGAGACCCCGGTGTTAGAACCAAAGCACAGGACCAACGTTATCATTACCATTTCCCGAAAGAACAAAAGAAAGAAAGAAATTATAAGAAAGAACAAAGAGAAGCAGCAAAGAAAGAAAAAGAAAGGCTAAAGAGAATACTGAGAAAGACAGAACAAAGGAAAGAGAGAAAGAAAGAATAAATAAAGAAGTCCATACATTTTAGCTGAAGTTCTGAATGTGAATGTTCTGAGTCAGAAATGTCAAAGTCGGAGTTCTAGATCATCAGCAGCTCGGTCGGGTTAATCAGAGCCAGGCTTAACAGTTCCATGAATGAAACTCCGATCAGCCGGGGATGGTGTTTAATGAGAGACACCGAGTTTAACACCAGCAAACGCCGTCCTTGTGAGTGATGAAGCTGATTCAGTTCATTTTTTGTGATGGAACTAAAACTGATCTGCAGGTTTTGTTGCTCTTCATTCCAGCTGTGACTCCCTTAAGATATCAGAACCTTTGATTTACTCTACTGACTTTATTTTGTTTCTTCTGATTTTTCCAGCATGAATCCAAATCCTGGTTTGTAAGGCGATGAACCTCGGCTCATTGGAAACAATCAGTAGATTATATTAATACCATTATAGTTCATTTCAGGGCCTTTTTATGTGCACAATTAACAAAGGCAGTCAGTTTGTGGGATCGGTACTACCTCTGATATAACTTGTTTTCGCAACCATTCATCATTTTTTATAACCGTTTTGCACCTCATGACCTAAGGCAGAAAGCTTTCAAACAAAGAAATAAGGGCATATCAAAGGCAGGAAGTCTTACTGTCTGTTATTAATCTCCTGATTCACTCTGCAGTCTTACCGAATCGATCATTAGCTGGATGTTGAAACAGATCCTTGCATATTACAGTTATAAAGCCGGATCTGTTTTGGAAATGCAAGCACAGCACTTAGAGGAGGCGATTACAGCAAAGCCTGCTTGATTCGCCCGAAAATTACAGCGTTTCCCAACCATGTGTCATGAAGAAGCCTATTGTAGGATGAGATATTCCCAGATTTAAAATGCTAACATTATTATTTGTGCTGATCAGCGGGTAGCGTTGGTGCCAAATCACTCCTAAAATGGGACATGTTCTCCCCAGGTATCCAGTTTCCCCTTTCCTTTAATTATGTGCCAGCTGACTGACTGGCATTCGCCATGTTTCCATGGCAGTCTGCAGAATCCGCAGAAAGTGTCACAGCTCCCCGTCTCTAAGGACTTCCTACTGGAAAGCGATGAACAGAGGAAGGGAGGGAGGTTCGAGAGAAGATTAGAGGTGTTCTCTACATTCCTGAGAGCCTCTCGTAGGCAGAGTCATGGGCGTTCCTCATGTAAACACACACCTAGACACACAAAGAATGCATGCCGCATGAGTCAGGAGCTCCGGCGAGGGATTCCGTCCGTTGAACAGTCGTGTTTGTGTTGTTTTATTCCCCCGACAACCAGAGCTGAGGGAATGAGGCGACAATTAAATATCCCACAGCTTTATGTGTGCAATAATAGTCTGTCATTGTAATTTAAGATCACGTTCGCCTCAGACGGGTTTAACCCTTAAACGCCAAAGAGAATACTGAGAAATAAAGAAAGAAAGCCTCTAATCCTGATAGTTAGCCTACAATCTAAGAAATTATTCTCGCTTGTCCTCGTGAGGGTCACCACGTAAGCATGCTTCGGATGGGATGCCATTTCACCACAGATGTATTTGTTTATTTTTCTCAGGTTTGGGTCGGTTTTAGAAATTGTTATACTGTATGAGAATTACTCAACCGTGGAGTTTAACTGGCTGTGATAATAAACGTTGTTACAGATCTCATTTTTACACAACTCTCAGTCCTTTTGGACTTTTTGCACTAAGTTCAAACTTTATCCGATGGTTATATTGTCAGATAATAATCCAGAGGAATGAAAAATCAAGTTATCCTTGGTATCTCCATAGTTTCTCCTAGACAGCAATGTGATCAAATGGAAAGACAAATAGACTTTTTGAATAAGTCTCCTGCTGCTCAGATGTCTCATGAGATACAGACCTCTGTAACCTCACACATCTCCTCTTGAGCTGCCAAAATAATACTTTACTCGTCGAGAACCGAAAGCGTCGAGTACCGAGCAAATGCTTCCCATAAGGAATAATGTAAATTGAATGAATAGGTTCCAGATCCCCAGAAAAATCCCACCTGTATAAGATGATCAGCATTAATGGAACTGTATTGTACAGGAGCTCCTGATTTATGATGGGGATATGTTCCACAAATCCATTATAAGTTACATGGATCATGAACTGATGAGGTTAATAGAGTCTGTACTGGGCCGATTCCACATTACCACTTACATTATCCTACAGTTATTAAAAAAATCATAACACAAAGCTCATTTTATAATAAAGGGTTCAAAAATATCATGTCATTTAGCGAGACCGAAAGTGAAAAAAAAAAAACACTTAGTGGTAAACTCAGGGCACTGGCCCGCTGAACAGCAAGAGGATTCAGTTCCTGTTTTGCTTTCAGTTGGCTCTGTATTACTAACCTTTTTAGGACCCATTGAGATTTATTTACGCTACGAGTACAGTACTGTAGATGTAAAAATAAAGAAAAACACAAAAAACACAGCGCAGATCTGCACTGAGAGAGAGCTGTTGTGAATCTGAATCACTGTGTAAGTGCGCCGAGTACCGAGCAAAGGACAAGAACCAAGACAAATCTTTCTAGTCAAAATGCTTTGAGAATCGAGGTGGTCAAGAACCACTCACCACAAGTTATGAATTCACGTTTTATTTGTATAAACCAGCGATTTTGCAGTATCCTTGATCAAATAAATCATCTCCTCTTTCTGAGAGAGACTTTTTTTTCCATGCAAAATGATGTCGGTTTATGAAAAAAAATGTTCAAGAGTAAAACTGGGTTGTTGTTTGTGTTAATTGGTCTGGATGTGTCTAAAAAGGGTTACAAAGCTTTAGTCCTTAACTTATAATTGATTTTTTGTCAGCTTTTTCATTACTTGCTGAGTAAATCCTGATCATTTGGAGCCCAGCTCTTGTGTGTGTCTGAAACTAAATTCTCAGCTTTTTTTTCTCATTTTTGTCTAATGTTCTTTCTCATTTAGTTTTAGGAAAAGCATCTGTGACAAAGTGGATCTTTAAGTAGTTACGTTAAGTGAAAATCACACACTCGAAATCTAAGATAATTGTTTCCTCTGGGAACTGCTTAATATTCTCATAATAAGAAATGTAAGAGGGATGGTTAGTTCTATTTTAATAGTGTTCTCCTTTTTATCCGGTACATCTTGTGAGAATAAACAGCAAATAAATACACAAAATATAAAATCTGCCTCCTTCAACTCTGCTACTTCAATCCTGTTGTGCTAAGAATCAGTACCAGCGATTGTAGGACATATTTGAGTCTTATTGAGTCTTGTACTGAGTCAAATGACAACAAAAGATAAAATTCCTGGTTTGCGATGGTCATTGTTTTTCTTCTGCTAACCATGGAAACCAGGCTGGCTCCGTGCCTCGGGGAGTAAAACACGGAGGTCCATGACTAAGAGCCCAATGGTTTTCCTGAGCCATTACGCACTGTGTGACTGAGATGTAATTAGGAAACTCTGGCTCCCTCTGAAATCACACACTTCGGCTCAAAATAGTTCTCCAAAACAGTACTCTAGTAGGATTAGTCCGTCTGACACCACAGTATTTATCAGACTCAACCCGGATGCTTTACATAGAGTCAAAATACAAAGTGTGCCAAGATCGAGCGCCATTCAGTCCCACAATTCCCACGTTACAGGTGGGCGTGGGTTCAAACCAGGCTAGGGAATACACGTTGATTCAAATGTGAGTTTGTAGGTATTTCATTCGATTATAGTGTCCTGATTTGGCGACACCAAAATTAGACTTTAGTTAAAAAAATGTGTTATTACATAAAAAGTTATACATTATTACACTGATACTAAGGGGCTGTTCATAGGTTTCGGTCTGATCTGTTTACTTAAGGAAGAAATTCACAATTACTAAGACACCATCTATTGAACATCTAGATGAACATTGGCGTGGCCGGGTGCCCTTTGTACAGACTGAATAGGAAGGATTTATTCTGCACTCAGTGGCCATGAAATGACTGAATTAACTGTAGAAGGTTGGACCGTTGTGCTTAGTTTCAGAACAGTTTGAAACAAAGAGAGAAGAGAGAAGATTTTTGGTATGGTTCAACCAGTATTTTATAAAGCATTTCCTTTCAGTTATTTAAAAATCTTAAAGAAAGTACATCCAGGTCGGGCCAGGATCATCAAGGCTAGAAGAAAAAAACTAAACAAAAAAAACACTAATAAGCCACAGGTTTGTATTTATATGTGTTTGACTAAATGTTTTGTTATATCAAAAACGTTTTGACTCTCTCTATCTGATATTTAAAACCATTAGGTCAGCAGTTTTTTGATCAGCTGGTCAGAAACAGCTCAAAACACGGGCCAAAGGTTGGTCTTGCAAACTGCAAACTTGCTTAAGTGCATAGTTGTAACAGGTCTACAAACATCCTGAGGGTTGCAGGTTGAGAATCCCTGTGTTAGGATGATGTTAAGTACAGTCGAATGTTGCTATACAAACCACAAGTCTGCTGTAATTCAGTAATAGGTACACAGTGTTCCAAATGGCTTCTACCTCTGCCATCACCCTCCACTTTCCCCGCTATCAGGGAGGAACCTAAGCTTTATTTTATCCATTAGTGCATTATGAGGTAATGGCTGTTTATTTTATACTAGAAAAACACTATGAGACAGCAAATAATGCAGTAGTACACATGATTTTTTCTAAGGGTATCTGTTATATTCAATCAATTTAGGACAGGCAATTCCAAAATTCCCGGCAGCACCATTTAAACAGTAATTATCACTTTATCCAGACAAACTAAAACAGACATTATACAAACAGATGTTTATGTAGCCTAATTAAACTGATCAAACTAAAACAAGAGGAAACCAGCAGGAACATTACCAACACTGGGTGTAGTTTATTAGCTTAAAGCCTGATTATTTGAAATAGCTCATGACTAATCTGTTTGTTAGAAAGAAAATATTGTAGCTAATTAGGTGCCTGATAAACACGTTAGCTGTTCTAAGACAAGTTTGCACTGCTAAGGTAATTATCTTATGTTAATATTTACATATATAAACCAATGCAAATATGAATACGCTGGAATACCTACTAACAAAAACACCTCCGATCTTTTATATATAGGACATCCCATTCTTTTTTATAGGATGTTTATAGGACCACCAGAAAACACCCAGAGGACCTCTTATGTTTTAAATTGTTTACAGGTCAACATTTCATACCAGAAGCAATTTAAATTAATTCATTTAGTAGATCGTAGCATCAAATGAGGCACAGAATGAACAGCGATAGGCTGTAAACATGTTTTATTTGGATTTGACAATGAAAATAACCTTGGACTGTAAAGTGTTAGCAGTTGCAAGCCTCCTCTTCAAGCATTTCTTGGGGTGAGTGAGCCTAAAAGAATAAACAACATTCAATGTTGTGACCTCTAGCAATGAAACACTTATAGATCCATTTTTTATTGGTAGTTCAATTACATAATGATATATAACAGTATCCGTCGCTAGCATAAACATACATTAGCAAGCTAACACTGTGGCTATTGGTGAATCCTTCACATTTAAAAGGGAAATAATGGTCTCGACACATTAGGATAGAACTCTTGTGTTTTATTTCACTTATTTGTCATTTTCAAAAAACATATTGGAATTTTAAGTTAAACTGTGCACATCAACAAGGTTAGTTTGGATTAGGCTATTAGCTCAACAAATTTGTGTTTAACTAATGTTGAAAGAGTGAGAACTGATTAAATTCAACGTTGTTACAATCATCGTGATTGGTTTTATAAAAGCACGACATTTAAAACACTTTTAATATGGCGATTAAATCCGATTTCTTGTATCTTTTCTGAATGAGAGCCCACTTTAGGGAGGAATGCGGCGTTCGATTTGGGACGCGCCCTTCCAGGGTTGTGACGTCACACGCCTCAGGGGCGTTGGTCCCTCTCACACAAGTTGCACGCGCTTAAAAGGGCAGGGTTGCGTCTCAATCCGGTCCAGTCTCTCTCTCTCTCTCCCTGCGGCTCTGCGGCTCTGCGTATCGGACTTGCGGAGTTAAAAACCCAGTAACTTCATTCTGCTGCCGCTGAACTGCTGCTTTTCTTCGGCTTTCCTTAAACCTGGGACTAACTTTCGCTCGGATCTGAGTAAGTTGGAGCGTTACTGAGGTGGGAGTGTGGTTTTTATAGCTGGTTCGGGTTTGGTGATTAAATGGAAGCTGGATCAGACGCACCGTGCTGCGCATCTTCAGACATAAAGCTACCTCTGTTAGGACTTTATTAGTAGTTAATGTGCTTCTGTACAAAGTACTTCGGATATATGACATTATAATACACACCTATCCCTGGTGGTAGAAAACAACAACAACAAAGAAAAAGTGCAATCGCTTATGTATTTACATAATTTATATATATATATAGTTTTGCTACTCCGTTTAATGTTCAGGCTTATTAGATGTAAAAAAAAAAGCTAGGCTTTGTGGCTTGACTGTAAGAAAAAAGCTTGTAATAATAATAAATCTTACTTCTTTTTGCAAAGGTTTGTGCCCCCCTTCACACAACCTCTGCAGGAACAGGGACTTAAATGCAACGCATTTCTGCAAAACAGCTGGAAAACAAACAAACAAACAAAAACTGGCGTGTGCAAATGTTGGTCAACCTTCCAGACATCTGTGCTTTTGTGTGAAGTTTAATGCTATGTTAAGTTTTTTTGGATCAGCAAAATGTGTAATTTGATGTAATTTGAGGTGCACAAACTACACACACTACTGTATCTATCTAGGTAATTAGGAGTTAGAACCCTTACCGAACTTTTGCAAAAGAAGGAAGATTGAAGAACCCTGACACTTTCCCCCTAATCCTAAATGGTCCACTATGTAACAAGCCTCTTAAACATTATAGACAGGTTATGATTATCGTCAGGAGCAAAAACGTTTGGAAATGTAAACGCATAAGGGATTCACACGGCATCTTTTGTTTGCTTGTTTGGTTTGGCAAAGAAACGAACTTAAGTGCAAACATATTTCTGCAGAAATAATGCATCCACAATCCACGTGTGCTTTTAAATGCGGTTTAAGAAGCTTATTTGGATGACCGGGCGGTTGAGGGGTGACATGTTGTGACTGTGTTTGAGGGACCCATGAGGGACTGTGGTACCAGGGCACGTTTATGCCTGCACCATGTGCCCTAATCAGGGAAGGCAGGGTTAAAACCCAATAGTAATGTTGGTTTTTAATGTTATGATGACGATGATAATCTTACTAATCTTAATGTAAGCATTTTTGAAAGGAAAGCGCCTTAGATTAGGTAGTAGTTTATAATAATTGTGTCCGTATCTATCTAGCTGTTTGTTTTTCTGTTTTGATGAAGCTTCTCCTCTGTACTGTAAGTTTTTCTGAGCAGGAGTACAGAAGGTTCATAATTTCCAGACTCACAGGTCTCACAGGCTCTGCAGTATGAGTGTCGGGGACACACCCAGTCCTCCGTAGGAAATGGACGGGAAATAGAGACGTCAGTCCACTCTGACACTAAATTCTGTGTGTGTGTGTGTGTGTGTGTGGGTAGGAACCCTGAACAGGAACCATGCTGATCCTTCTGTGTGCCATCATCTTCCTGCACGTGGCCATCCTGGTCCTGCTCTTCGTCTCCACCATAGTCAGTGTGAGTATCCAGAACCGCCCTGTTTGTATGCCGGGTACTTGAAGGGTCTTGTAGTGTTCCTCTAATGACTCTAATGTTGCCGTTTGCACAGACCTGGGTCAGCAGCTCGACCACCAGCTCAGACCTGTGGATAAACTGCACCATCACCAGCGGACAGACCAACTGCCTGACCAGTGACACCGGAGGTAAGGAACGCTGGCCTGACCCTGGTCGGGTCGTAGATTGGACCGGTGGATGAGGGAGGGATCGGATTTGAGTGTTGTTTTCGTCCCACCCAATGAGACCAGCCACACCCATTTATTTAAAACTAAAATCTGTACATTTTAATGTCATTTTGGACTGTTATTCCAACACTTCTGACTTTTGGGTAGCAGAAACACTGACTGGAAAGGTGCCAAAACGGTGCCATCACTTGGGTCATACCATTTACAAGGCAGGGGGCTACTGCTGTATTTTCAACGTTAAAATATAAAGTTTAAACCATATTTTCTATGGTTTTACATTTTTCAGCTTAGTACCTTTTAGTAGACTTTTATAGTATATAGTATTTATTTATAGACTTTTTAGTATTTCTAGTAATTGCCAGGACTCAATTTTGGGTTGCTTGAGCAGCACCAAAAACGTACCTGAACAATTAGCGTTTAATGCGTAATAAATGCCATTTTAATTAACTGTAGTGCCACGATTAATACGTTTTAGGAAACTGTTACCATATATCCATTATTAAAACATTTTATTTTCATTAACATATAAAAACATGTTTCATGTTTTAGAAAACAACAACAATACTATTTTTAGTATTTTTTAGTACTGTTAGTAGACTTTTATAGTATAGTGTAATATTTTTTAGTAGACTTTTTAGTATTGTTAGTAATTGTCGGGACTCAATTTTGGGTAGCTGGAGCACCCCTAAAAAGGGGCTGTGCACACCCCTATGTTTTGATATCAGAAAAATATCTGTAAAAAAGCCATAAATCCACAGTTAATGCATCATCATTGCATGTTAATTATTTTTAGTGCCACAATATGCTTTAGGAAACGGTTAGCATATATCCGTTATAAAACATTTTATTCCCGTAAAAATATAGAAATATGGCTCTAAGTTGTTTATTATAATATAGTAAATAATATCATATGTAGTAAGAGCTTTATAGGGGCACTCAGTTGGCACGGTAGCTATGCATAGAATGCCGTGTCTGAGGGAGTGGAAACCAGATCATCCCTGGATGTCTCAGTGGCGCCCTCTCCTGAGCCCCGAGTAAAGGAGCTGTTCTCCTTTTTCTTCCACACATTTCTGCGATGAGTCCAGGCCGAACCGTGTAAGGTACAGACGCGGTTCAAACACCCTTAAGTAGATCATGGCTCTGTGGGGGGCGCAGGAGTGGATCCTGTTTACATCCTGTTATGCTTATTTAAGTTTAAAAATGTAAAAATTCTCCCATAGAAATGCATTGAGGGAAAGTTCAGATTCAAATCTCAACCGACAAAATTCAAACTGTAACTGAAATCGATGATGTCACCACAGAGCACTCACACCTTATCAAACCATTCCAAAGTCCCTGTGTTTACTCTCAGATAGGTGTGTCCCTGAACACTGATGCCTCTTGTGCTGCCATCTAGGGGTGAGAATGCATAAATCGCTCTGGCTGTATAAATAGTGTCAGGGCCAGGGCGAGAACAGGACCCTTGTTTGGGAGTGGTAATGGGGCACAGGGTTGGGCGTGGGTTGGGTATTTAGAGCGACGTAAATTTAGATGGCTGTCTGAGCGTGTGTGTGTGTGTGTGTGTGTGTGTGTGTGTGTGTGGTGCTGGGAGATCCTCTGATTACCCTGACTTTTGGCATGACGCACCTCCGGCCGGGTCACACCCTCAGATCATATGCACATCGTATCAGAGGATCAGGGTGCGAGATGAGAGGACAGTACACACACACACACACACACACACACACACACACACACACACACACACACACACACACACACACACCCACACACACACACCCCTGACGTAATAACTGGCGCTGGGTTATTTAAGGTAGTTCAGTACAGTGAAATCATTTACTATTACAGATCTTGATTTATCTGTTTAGGTGTAAAGAATATCTTTATTTTTATTATTTTTAGTGGACTTTTGTAGTATTTAGTATATTTTTGTAGACTTTTTAGCATTTTGAGGACTCCATTTTGGGTTGCCTGAGCACCCCTAAGAAAGGGCTGTACGAGCACGCCCATGTTTTGATACCAGAAAAAATATCTTTAAAAAATTCCATAAATCAGCTTTAATGAATAATAAATGCCATTTTAATTCTTGGTAGTGCCACAATTAATGTTTAGGAAACTGTTACCATATATACATTATTAAAACATTTTATTTAAATAAAAACATGGCTCTAATGTTTTATAAAGGCTTTGCAATAAAGCTTGTTTATTATAATATTATAATATAGGTGATATAGTAAATAATGTAATGTATCGTAAGAGCTTTATAGGGGCACTCAGTTGACACAGTGGCTATGTGTAGTATACCATGTCTGAGGGAGGGGATGCCGGATCATCCCCCGACACCTCAGCAGCGCCCCCTTCCGAAATGAAATGAACTGTTCTCCCTTTTCTTCCACACATTTCTGTGATTAATACAGCCAGAACCGTTTACCGTACAGACACGGTTCTAACAGCGGTACGTAGATGATCACGCTGTGTGCTGTGCTGTGTGTTTTGGAGTCAGTCCCATTTATCGTTTTAAATAGATTTAAGTTTAAAAATTAAAAAATCTCCCATAGGAATGCATTGGCAGCATCTTTAGATTCAAATCTCAACTGACAAAATTCAAATGTTAACTGACACAGAGCAGCTGCACACGCTCGCCCCTCCCCCCCTGTGTCTCCATACGCATCATACAAACCTAATACACTGCCAAACCCACATGGCCAAAAGTATTGGGACACAGTCTTTCACAAACAAATATTCTTTCTACTTGCCTCATTTCAAGCATGTAAATAGCAAGTAAATGCGGATCTGGTTATATTTCAGCTTATAAAGGAATCATTTTTACGTTAAGCTTTTTCTTCTTTCTTCTTTTAAACCTGTAAGTAAGAAGCATAACATGGTTTAATGTTAAAACAACCACCTAAGAAAGAAACTTCTCTCAGTTATTACTGATCATAAATAATCTCTACTGCTGAAATGATGAACCTGCCATCCAAAAGGAAAGGAATCATTTTTACCTTAAGCCTTTTACTTACTGTATAACAGGTTTAGATGGAAGCATAAAAGCTTATCTAAGCTTAAGAATGATTGGTTCCTTTTGGATCACAGGTTCGTCATTTCAGCAGTACTAATGATCAGTAGGAACTCCGAGATGTTTGGTTTTTGGTCATTGTTTTAGTACATCTAACTAGAGCGCAGTGGGTTGAACCCGGTGCACTGCTGAAGCTCAGTATCATGCTTTAGATGTTTTGCCGTGGTGTTTTTTTTAAACAGGTACCTGGTTCTTGGAATTTGAGAACGTCGTTGCTGTCTCGCAGTGATTTTCATTACCAGTTAGTCTCATATCGTATCGCTGTGTAAATCCCAAAACGGAGATTCTCACTGATAAAAAGGAACTGGAAGGTGCAGGTAGAGGCAAACTACCATCGGAGACTATACTGCCTGCCTTACGCTCATACACACACGTAATTGGTGCAGGGTTTCGTTTACAGATCATCTTGTGTTATTTATACGGGTTTGTGGTTTGGATAGGGGGAAGCGGGATTGAAGTACCTCGTACCTTATTGCGGGAGGGGAGTTTGCTCGGTTCTGCGCCTGATTGAATAACCCCAAACGAGAAAAGGGAGGGCAATTTACCAGCTGGTACAAAAAAACAGGTTGTTGATTTTAAAGCCTTCTCTGCCTTGCCGGACTGGGAATCAGAATTCAGCACTGGCGGAAAAATGAAAACTGGCGGTGATTGCAAACACAATTGTTCGGCACATGACCAGGTTGACGTTTAAAATTTTAAATTTTAAACCCACACACACAACACACACACACACACACAAACCACACACACACCTCGTTCATTACAGTACGTATGAGATAAACATGGAGCTAAACACACTTTTATGACCTTAGTAATCAGGTGAATTTTTAATCGTTCATAATCCCAGGCTTGTTGGTGTTGTGAGATGTATGTGTAAATATTACTCGGTTTATTATTCTAATTATGGTTCCTGTGGCTTCTTTCAGTGTGAGAGTGACATTGAGTATTTGAGTGCATTATACAGAATGAGGTGAATGGTTTCTAAAAAAACCGGCACCTAAAACTGCGTGCCCGATGGTTACCTGGTACACAGAGGCGGGGCCGTAAAATTAAAAGCCTGTTTATATAAGCCGATATCCCTTTCATTTTGCGCCTGCTTGTGGGGTGATTGATTGGTAATGCTGTCAGTTATGGGAATGAGCAGGCCTCGTGTTTGTGTAAGGAAGCTACGCTGAACAGCCAGCCTCTCGGGGTGTTTGCTTAGCGCTTCGCAGGGTCGGTCACATGGTCCGCGGGCGTCCGTAGTCCTTAGCAGTCCGACTGCTTTATTTAGACCTGCTTTGAACAGAGAGATTTCTGTCTTGCGTCTGGATCTGAGCTTGCAAAAGAAGAGACCAAATAGAACGCGTTTGTTTGTTCAGACTGTAGCCACGTTCAGTGGCGGGCATCCAGATAGCTGATGATTGATTGAATGCAGTTGGAGCGGTTACAGAATGTTGCTTACAATCTCTACAATTCTTTGGTCTAGTTTAAAGCTTTGTAAAGGGCTGGCATGGACAGTTTTTGAAACAAATGGCTTTATTTGTGTAAGTTGTTTAGTTTCTATGGGACTTTGAAAGCACCAACGTAAAAGGCCACAACAAACCTGACTGAGGTTCATCAAATCCATTTCATGTTTTTCCCCATTTTCATTTTTCATGTTATAATTACTCTATATTTATAATGTTTTATTCTGGAGCCAATATTCTATTCTAATTGTTAAATAGTATATTCTCTTTAAATCTTATTAACATTTCAGCTACCCAAGCAGGCCAAGGTCCCTATTGGACTCTTGGTCCTCCCCAAAAAGGTTTGTTCATGTAACGTTTGGGGAGTGTTCTGGCCACTGGTCACCTCAGGCCGCTCAACTAGGGCTTTGAGCAATGTATTGTAAAGCTTCTTTATGCTTAAGCATTATAAATGACAGCTACAGAAAGAAACATTTTTTATTCAGCTTTTATTTTAATGGAAGCTCCTTTTTTGCTAAAGAAAGATTGTGTTGGTTCTGCGCTTCGATAGCTTAGCTTTAACCTGTTTACCTTGCTAGGCGTGTTACATTCTGCAATATTCAGTGGCAGTGATCGATGTTTTAAACGTTAATATTTAAATCTTTGTTCCGAATGTTTTCGGAAGTGTTCATCTTTGCTTTCGCCTGCCACTGCCCGCAGCATCACCTGTGAAGTAGCCGACTCCATGCTGAAGATAGGCTTTTTCCGAAATCGATCCCTACTCCCTCATTTAGATCCCTACTCCTTATTCAGGAAGCTTCCCAGTGAGGCAGAACAAACTTAAACTAGGACGGACATGGGCCCTTTCAGTCTGTCCATTGCATTTGCTTCTGCTGAAAAATTCGTTTTAGGCTAACGTGATGTTGGAAGCTTCCTTAGGAGATCAGGATCGTAAATGGTTTAGGCGTTCCATGACTATTCTCAGTCCGGCAGTGACACTGGGGTGTTTTTAAAAACTCCGCAGCATGCTATATCTGAGCCACTATAGCAGAGAGCAAACACTCAGAGCCATGGATTGTAGAACTACATGGTTCAGTTGAGCTGAAGAAATGGACAGGAGTGAGTACAAAAATTTGTATATAAAAAATATTTGATATTAGCTTGACCAAGAGAAAGCAGTGATTTTATACTTTATACACTTAATATAATAGTTTGTACAAATCGGCTAAACCTAGTTGCCAGGAAATGGCAGCAGTGATGTCAGGAACTGGGCTCAGCCGGGTGCAGAGGGAAAGGAAGCCAGAGTCGAGCTGTTACCTCAGACATTGAAAGCCCACGTATTTTTGAAACAAGAGCTGATGAGGAGAAACAGAACCAGAAGTTTTCTAAACAAGTGACATGTGTTAATAGAATAAGTACCTGCCCTGCTGGAAAACGTGAGGGTTTACAGAATGGCGACTTTAAGAAAGGATTATACTAAACAGAAAGGTTTACAAGCGTTAATGGAAGATCTGGTTTGGCCAAGAGTTTGAAATCTGCTTAATTAGGTCACAAATAAGCGTGGGGCGTCTACACCGGTTGTTAACATTAGGATCAGATCGACGAGAAGAAACAGCCGTAAACGAGTGGGAGGACGGTTAATTAATAAGAGAGAAGAGCCAGTCGGCGCAGAACGTAAAGACGTTAAGAACGAGAATGGATCGAGGCAGAACGGTTAGAGCAGTCTGGTTAAATGCTTAAATACTGTATAAGAGTAATAACCAGGTAAACCTAGGTAGAGACGGGGGCAATTTCCACTTATTATCATTTAAAAACAGCTCTCGGGGTCTCATGAAAGGTCCGTCATGTGCCTGAATGAAAACATCACAGCGTATCTCACTGGTCTAACCAGACACTTTCAGAACGGTCGTTTTGAGCTGCCTGTTGCTTTAAATGATAATGATTCAGTGCTCACCTTATTACCTAATTGGTTGAAAAAAATGATATCATAAAAGTTATCGTTTGTTGTAGCGTTAAATAACTGATGGTTTATAAGAGGTATCGGCCTCAAATTCAATATCCCGATTAATGGGTGGAAAACACCCCCCCCCCCCACACACAAACACTTTTAAAGCTGGCATTACGTTGTCTAATGAAAGAGGGCATATTGTTTTATTTTTTAAAATCACAGGAGAAGGAAAAACACAAGATGAACTGTTCTGGGTTATAATTGGAATATTTGAACAACTGAAATCATAGCACATATCAATATTAGTTTTATTGTAAAAAGCAAGGGCCTTAATAAAGTTGAAAATAACTTGCATTTATTGCAAGCAGACATTTTAAAAGATGCCATGTTGAAAGTAGAAAATAACTCGTAAACAAATGTTTTAAATATTGCCATGTGCAATTTTATTGAGGAGTTTCATCTTCTGGAATCCACGGAATTTTTCTTCCCCGTGTTTTTTTTTTCCCTTCACTAATTAAGACGGGCTCTGGTTTTGCTTCGGCTGGCATTTCAGCATAGCAGGCCTGTGGGGGTCAAACAAAAGCGCGTTTTGATATGAAATAGGATCTAGTTTGCATGCAGTTTTCTTGTGAAAATACTGTTTATATTTACATTAGAGTAGCACAATGATACCAAGTGACTGTCCGCCAACGTCCATTTCAGAGAACGTAATGCCATTGGACTTAAGAAGCAGGTTATCTTAGCTCAGACTCGGCTTTTTGCAGACTGGAGCTGCGACTTTGCGTCTGGAGGTCGATACTGATTTGTGCAGCAACAACAGAGTCGTTTCCTGAGGGACTTTTAACACCCTAATTACGTAATGCGTCCCCTTTAATCAAATGAAGGACGGAGGGTTCTCCTTACAGACCTGCAGGAGCCACGCGCCTCTTGTTGCCGGGCAGAAGGCCCCCAGAAGTTTACGTTTAAGCGGGTATTATTGCTCTTCAATCGTCCGTCTGTGCTTTGTTCAAATACCACACACATACAACCTAATTAGGGGTACCTGTGTTGTAGCTCGGGAGGCAGCTATAAACTCAGTAATGGACTTATCTGTTGGCACCTGGGTTGGAAGGGCGTTAAGTACCAAGTACCGGTTCCGGGGCACCTATCAGTGCGATCCCCGGGGGGACTTTCGGTGTCACGCTCGACACGATACGGTGGGACAACACGGGGCGCGGGTACGCCGGCCTCCAAAAGACAGAGCGTGGCAGAAACCTGAAACGACGGAACACGCCATGACCCTCGGACCAAGAAATAGGACATGTCAGAGTTTCTGCATTCCGCATACCCACGAGGAACCGGAGTTTTTAAACGAGGCCCAGACAAACCCCCCGTCTGCAGCAGAGACTCTACCCAGGACCTGGGGTTTAGTTAGGATCCTTATTTTGTTTAGCACAGGTCGTGTAGCTACTGTTCATTCAGAAAAAAAACTATAAAATAGTCAGAATGTTCCTAGTGAGTTCCTCATTTGATGTTTGTGGAATTATCGTAGTGCACACGTCGATTATTTAAAGATTGTTAGGTCGGAACCAATAGCGCTAACGGCCCCTGAGTGTTGGTTCTGTAACGTTCTGCGATTAAAGAGCGCTAACTACAAAACGAACCTCTTTCTTTGGGCAAAAAGGAACCGTTCATGAGAGTTTCTGAGGCTACAGAGTAATATAAGGAAAGAAAAACATTTCCCCCAGCCGAGCTGTGACTGATCCTGGAGATTAAGCGGATGGGCGTAAGTTTAAGGAAGTGAGGTATGTGAGCAGGATAGCAACAAATTAGCGGTTTTAAACCTCTTAGTAATTCTCTTCGGGATTTCCCGGGTTGGGTGGAATGGAATTTCGGCATCATGTGTGATGATCCTAGGGTTGGCAGAGACTGCGACAAGGCAGGGGGAAGTACAAAACTCCGTAAAGGGAAAAGAAACAAAAGAGAGGGAAACGTACAAGATGAAACAAAACAATGGTAAGGGAATGAGCGCAAATCCCCAAATCAAAAGAGAGGAACAAAGGAAAGGGCAAGAGAAGAAACTAGAATTAAAGTTAAACAGAAAAAGAAAAAACCAAAGTAAAAAAAAAAAAAAAAAAACAGCAATATTCAAAAATAGAAAAAAGAAAATCTAAAAAGAAAAGTAAAAAACAAATGAATGAGAATAAAAACTGAAAGGACAAAGGTGGAAAAAATAAAAATGATTTAAAAAACAAGAAAAAATCTAAAAGAAAATAATAAGAATAAAAATAGATTAAACAAAATGAACAGAAGTAAACAAAGAATGGGTAACTAAAATAAGACAAAAAGGCAATCACAAAGGGAAAGGAAAAAGAAAAAAAAGTTAAAGAATAAAAGGAGGGAAGCAAATTGGAATTACAAAACAAAAAACAAAACATTTTTAAAAAGAGAATATAAACGAGAATTAACAAGTAAAAAAAACTGTTTTTATTAAAAAAAGAAACAGAAAAAAAACAAAGAAAAGGAAACGAATGAAAAAAAATTTGAAAGGAAAAAGGTAGAGAAAAATCAAAAATTATTTAAATATTTATATTAAATATAGTCTTGATTGCATGATCCATTGATCCAGGGGTAAGAAAATCCAAATTAATTTTTTCTTTTTTAAATTATTTAATTTACTGTCTTTGTTTTCCTTTTTGTTTTCTCTTTATTTTTCCCTTTACCCGGCATCTTACGTTTTCTTTTTTTTTTTTTTACTTTGTCTTTCTATATTTTTTTTTTATTTTTTCCCGTTATATCCTTTTATGATTTGGATGGCTTCTTACTCTTTCCCAGTCATTATTTGGTTCTCCTTTTACTTTTATCTTTTATTGTATTCCTTTCATTCCTTTTCCATTTCTTGCATTTTCAATAAATATATATTTATATATTCTAATATTTTCTCAATTTATTTAATATATCCAAGAAGTTGAATGTGTTTCATCTGGACATAGATTTTGTCGGAGAAAAGAACGTTTAGTCACTCATCTAAGTGATTCTTCAGGTCTCAGCAGTTGGAAAAACTTCCCCAATCTTATATACAGCCGTTTTGCATAACGACTGGTACCAGCCACCATTGCATAACAATGGGACCGGTGACCAGTTTAATATGCAGATTTGAATAGCCATTAACGACAATTGGCCACGTGTGCCATCACAAAGGGATGGGGAAGGGCTGGATGGCTCTCGTTGTAAGATGGTGAGAGGTGTACTCTGAGCGCCCCCTTCCTCGGTCAGGGATGACGTTCCCTTTTACAAAACTGGCTTCACTTTTAATCCACGTTCAAACAAATCGTTCCTCCCTCTCAAGGATCTTGCAAGCTTCATTACTGAAAGAGTGGCCACTGGCCTGTAGGGGGTGTAACCCACAGATCCTGACCTGTTATGCAAGGTGCTGTATGTAAGATTGGGGAAGTTTTCAACTGCTGAGACTGAAAGAAGAACCACTTAGATGAGTGAGGAAAACGTTTTCTCCGACAAAAATCTAGTCCAGATGAACAGATTCAACTTCTGGGATATATTAAATATAATTGAGAAAATAATTAGAATATATAAATATATATTTATTGAAAAATCACAAGAATGGAAAAGGAATGAAAGGAAATACAATAAAAGATAAAAGTAAAAGGAGAAAACAAAATAGATGACTGGGAAAAAGAAAGAAGCCACGCAAATCAGAAAGGATATAAAGGAAAAAATAGAAAAAAAAATATAGAAAGAAAAGTAAAAAAAAAAAGAAAAAAAAGAAAACGTAAGATGACCGGGTAAAGGGAAAAATAAAGAGAAAACAAAAAGGAAAATAAAGAACAGGAAATTAAATTAAATTAAAAAAGAAAAAAAGAAAAATTAAGGAAAAAACAACAAAAAGAAGGATAAAGGTTTCATTTCGATCTTATTTCAGCATTTCAATTTGATCTTTTTGATTTTACAAAGGAATTTATATGGAACTCTGATAAATCTCTAAAACAGTACGTTTAGAGATAAATGTTGGACAGTAAAATGAAGCGTTTCCATGGTTTGGTCAGATCCTGCAGATCCAAAGCCTACTGAGCTGTAAAACTCACCTTTACCTCCAACTCTGTTTAGGGTTTAAATGTTACGTTTGTCTCTGCAGGGATGTGTTCTGATGCTCCGTTGTGACGCTTTTAATATAATTGTGTTAAGTCATAGCGTTTGGGAAACGCCGCGTCCTTGTTCTTTTAGCTGCTCTCCGCCGTGGGACAGGTCATGATCCGAACTGCAAAAATGCGTTTCCTGGGATTCAGGAAGCACAAAGCAAAAACCCAGCACACGCATTCCCACACCAGAGCTGTGCTGTGCTTCCAGTGCTTTAAGCGATGGATGGATGGATGGATGGATGGATGGGTACAGGCTCGGCTATTAAAGTAATAAAGGCAGAGACGCGAGGAGGACGGCCGCGCCCCGTTTAGATTCCTCGGGCTGCAGGATGAGCCGAGGATCGATATTTCGAGAGCCATATCGTTTTAAGGGTCTGGAGGGATTAGGAACAAGATACTCCCTGATTCAGAGTGCCAATAAAGAGTTTCTGCTACAGATCAGAGACCTTGCGCTACACTGTATGGACAAAAGTATTGGGACACACCTCTTAATTGTCAGTCTGATTAGAAATTTTAAACACATAGGGTTTGCTTGCTGTGGTTTGATATATTACATACTGGACTGATTTGTTCGAGACACTAGTTTGTTCCTGCCTACATTTCCCAGACTGCCTTGCCACAGATTTTGCTCAAAAACAACACTTTGGCGCTGAATTTTTTTTTTTTTTAATGTATGCAAGGTACAGGTGATCGATCTGGCACAAGTATCATATCACAATGTTATTACTCAGGACACAACCCACGATATTTAGCACGATTATTTTTGCTATTTGTACTAAACTCATCAACCAAATGAATTTCTCTACTAAAAAACGTCCAGCAAAGCTCAAATTTATATCCAAAGTCCGTTTGTACATCAGAAGAAATATGTGACCTAGGATCAGCGATTTATAAATGTCGCTTAAAACCCACATCTCGCCTTAGGCGGTTTGTTTTGGCTGTTGTGTGTTCTTGTGCTATCTGGCTTTTGGTATACTCCTTGTGGTACTTCCTTTTGAGGTATTCACACAGGGTTGTTGGTTAAACCAAACGTACCGATCTTGTCTTTCCGTATTTTGTGTCATTTTTGTGGTGGAAAATCCCAGCTGCTGCTTGTTGGTTTGTCAAGATTTTTATTCATAAAATAAACAAATTGTGGGGATTTGATTGCGTGTTTAATCGGGCTAAACAAGAGTTGAATTTACGAATAGAGTGACGGCATAATTATTAGAATTTCCACTCCTCCACTAGTGATTCTAAATTTGTTAGCTGAAGATAGAGAAAGAAAGAAAGAAGGGCTAAAGAGAATACTGAAAAGGAAAGAAAGACAGAAAGACGAGAAAGACAGATAGAAAAGAAGGAAATTAGAAAGTAGCTGCTGATGCTGTATAACTCTCCCGTAACATTTCTGACTGATCTATCAAACCAAACCCAGCTAGAAGCTGCTCCAGCATTTTTGGTTGATCTCCTCCTCTCTCTGTGTTTCTGCAGTCTGGATTCAGGCGGTTCAGGCTCTCATGATCCTGTCCATCATCTTCAGCTTCCTGTCGCTCTTCCTGTTCTTCTGCCAGCTCTTCACACTGCAGAAAGGCGGGCGCTTCATCCTGACCGGAGTCTTCCAGGTCTTAGCCAGTGAGTATCGGAAATCGTGGTATGGCACGCCAAAAGGTTCTACAAATCCTAAATATTTAGGTGCAAATCATTTTCTTCACTAACGTGCCTTATAAATATAAGTCTTAATGCCAGCAAAATCTTTTTTTAAGATGATCCAATTGCAATCCGTCTTAATTCTGGAAGGACCTTTAAGCCGACTGACGAGGCACCCCTCTAACAATTACCCTTTTTACAAAGAGAAGACAAAAATGAGATTTTTTTGCTGTTTTTATTGGATGAAGCTTCAGATCAGATGATTCATGTTTGCAGAACAGATAATGCATTAAAGATCAGAACGTTTTGAGCTCCTCTTGAAGCTTCAAAGACTCGTCCAACGAGTTTTCTGAAATGTCAGGAGACATTCTGAACACGCCCGGTCAAAACTAAAATCATAGGTCCCAAGTGACGTGACGTTCTCTCCTGCGTATCTACAGGGTTATAGCTACAGGCCCATTTACAATGATTATTGCCCCTAGAAATTCTTATACATTTCTATACATTCATACAAGAATTTAAATTAAAGAAATGGAAATAGAAGAATTTTTATTTATATTTGACTCTTAGTTTTGAGTTGAATAGAGTTGTTAGGAACTTTCAAGCAGTAATCCATGACTTCTTCCCAGATCTACAGGACAGAGTGATAATTAAAGCTCCAATCAGTTGGAACTGCAAGAAACTTACTTGGACAAAGTTTTTGGATGGTCCCAAAGATCACAAAAAAGTAGTATCTTGGGGTCACCAAGTGTCCAAAACTGCCATCAGATGCAATTGGAGATAGATAGATGAAGATATGCCGTATATGATGTATGATTGCGCCCTCTGGTGTTCAAATAATGCAACGACGTTATTAGATGTCCATAAAGAGAAGGATTGTGATCAGTCCCCTGATCTACAGCCCATAGAGAACCTGCAGGGGGCGCTAAAGAGGAGACAGGACAAGAGAGGACCTCTGTAAAGAGTAACGTTCTCAAATTCCGTGCTCTGGATCTCCAACCTCAAAAAAATCCGATAGCATCACTTTCTAAAGCTGGAGTTTGGAAACCAAAGAATAAAATCATAGCCAAACTTCAGGTTTCTTTAATGTCTGATATCGATCCAGCTTTTCTGAGCTGCTTTTGCTCCCGTACATAAAGCCCTTTGGTTCTGGCTGCGTTCCTCTGATGAGTCGTGTCATTTTTTGTTATACCGGAGATTAAGCAGAAAGCACGTCGATGCCATCATCCTCCATTACAGGGCGCTTCCTGAAACCATTTGCTCTGAGTAAATAATTTATTATTCGGGGCGAGGTCAATACTAATGATGTAGAAACTCATGTCATCTTTAAAAACATGTGCTGAGGATTATGGACTTGTTGTGCGAAGCTGCTACAGAAATGAAAGACGATCGCTCACGCTTATTAGTTAAATGTCAAGTGGTAACGGTGCAGGCAGTTTGGAGCTTGGCATCTCCACGTGCCCACCAGGTTGGCACTGGAAAAACAATTGAAATGTCAGCGCTGGCACCCTGGGGGTGGATCTCCAGATCAGACGGAGAAGGTTTACAGAAAGTGCTTTGTCACGAGGGAGAATAAGATTTACTGCAGTGCGGCAGAGCATGAACACAGCGCCGAGTCCCATTTTGGGAGGCGGCTTAAGTTTGGCAAATGATTTTGGTTTAGTTTTAGTCTCAGGCTTTTGACTAATAATTATATTAGTCAGATTTCAGTCATTTAATTATTCTTTGTTTGAGTTTTCAAAGCAAAAACTAAAAACATTTAGCCTGATTTTAGTCATACATTTTTAAAGGTTTTACTATTTTAGACGAACAATAGCTTAGAAGCACAGTTACACTTAATTACATCCACAATAATGGAAGCAACACGCCCACTTTTTTCCTCAAATGCGTTTTGCATTTAGTTAATATCAACATGCTGACGATTTTAATGAGGTGACAGTTGGTTTAATTAAGCAGTGCAGTGCTCATTATTTAAGGCTCGAGACAAATGAGAACACGGTTACACTGCTAGTTCAAGTGCCCAGGAAAGTTAATGATGATGGGATTAGTGGGGAAAAAGCGTAATGCATTTCGTCATAACTTCTTTCGTTCTCGTCTTGTTTTTGTTGTGAAAAATAGGGCAACAAATATTTTCTCTCGTAGTTTTCGTTAACAAAAGGAACACTGGCGGAGGGTGAGATCTTAGGCTCCCACCGGCATGATGGAGATTCTTCTCTGCAAGAGTTTGCATCATGAAACGTCATGTAAAGCGTTTATGCAAAACCAGTAGGTTGGCAAACGTGAAGAACCAGATGGGTCGTTAGGCATAAATGTGTAGAGTTATGGGGTTTTATATAGTTACATGGGACTGAATGTCAAATGCTATGCAACTGGAATTGAACACTTTGGATTTTTAATAAATAACATGCTGCAGCTACAGTAAAAGTCCTCTGTAACCAGAATCACAAACAACTTTGAACGTCCTCTCTATTCAACTTTCTAAGAAATATCCAAGAAAGAAACCAGCTCGTTCTTGGTTCATGATAAATGATGCCATGTTACCAAACTTTCTTGAGGTCGGGTCTCTTTTTAGTCTTCTTTTTGTGGTTGTGGATCTGCTTATGTCCTGCAATTAGAAACAAGTTTATTGGTAGATATTTGGCTGTAAGGTATTCACCAAACCACTTTTAGATCATTTAAACTATTTGTTAAATTGATGCAAAACAGTGCTGCTTACATCGTTTAGATACACAAAAGCTAAATATAAAAGTAAAAAGAGGGAACGTTTAAAGAAAATATAATAAATTCAGTACAATAAAACATAAAACCAAGACTGTAATTAGTTTATGATAATACAATATTAAAGTATAACTAAATAGAGAATATAAAACTATATGTTAGTATGAGGACTGGAACTGATACCAGAACATCTCAGTTTTAGGACTGGAACTGGTACCAGAACATCTTATCTTAGTGTGAGGACTGGTGTTGATAATGGAAGAACAGCTCTGAGAGAAAACAGAATATGTAGTTAGTTATATGTAGTTATGGATGTTAAGAACAGAGAGTCTAAACACTAAACATTGCGTTTTTTTCCAGGTTTGTTTGTGATGTGTGGTGCCATCATCTATACGGTGAAGAATCCCGACTGGGTTTCTCAGGGCATGTCGTACGGTTACGCCTACATCCTGGCCTGGGTGGCGTTCCCGCTGGCGATCATCAGTGGCTTAATCTACGCCATCCTGAGGAAACGGGAATGAGAGGAGCGCCTCCTACGGGCCAGACATCTAAAGCTCTGAATCTACCGCATCGTGTGGAGCGTAACGTTACGATATCGAAAAATTACGATGTCGTACCAAAAAAAGTCACCATAGAACAAGCGATGCGGTCACTGTCTGAAGCTGTAAATAGTATCGATGGTTTAAAACGTATTTATAACACTTTTTACATATATGTACATAGTGTTGTTTTGTGTGTTGATGAAGCTTTTTTCGTTTTGTTTTCTTTCGCTAATGAAGTGCCTAAAGTGTGTGTTTGTCAGAGGCAAGTGCATTATTAGCTCTACTGTGTGTCAGTCGTGTTTTTCTTACACTGCTGCCAAAAGTAAAAAAAGGTTGTTTGGAATATTTTAATAACCAAATGGCATGTATTAACGCCATTCACGCTAGAAATTTAGAAAAGGTAACAGATACTGAGGACTAGCGCTTAGCTAATAACTTGTGGCTCCCCCTCATATTCCCCCCACTCCCCCCCGGATCCTTTTTTAGTTATTTTTATCACAAAACGGTGCTATTTGATTATCATTCCCTATAGCCGTTAGATTTTCTCTCGCCTGCGACGCTGCGATGGGTCGCGCACTCTTTACTCTGTTCGTAAAAACTTACCAAATACTCACTTTTACAAAACGTGTTGTCAGTGATGGGTTTCGACGTGAGTGTTTAATTAGCTTAGAATCCAGTTTCGAGATGTAAAGAGAAGACAATAAAAGTTTTAGGATGTAGACGTTTATTTAATTTGAACTCTGCTAACAATGCTGTCAAAAAGTTCCATCTGTTCACCGGCACTGCAAAGACGTTCTGCTAGCAAGGCTATTAGTGGGCTAGTCGACAAACTAAGCTGTCTAAAGGTGTAGTACGTTTTCCTGTTATTTAACGTTTTTTTTTTTTGTCTAACGAGTAACTGAACTGTTATCACACAGAGCTATATTAAATTCTCTGCAAAAACACTCCTTGCATTTTTTTTCATGTTACGTTGCTGCTTGCAAAATTGTTTTACGAGAACAAAACGTGGCAGTTTTTGTTGTTTTATTTGTAATTTGCATAGTTGTGTAACCAGTCATGGATGTAGCTTCAGCGTAACGCAGAGAGTTATCTGTAACCAACTTTATTTGGTCTATAAAGCAAAAACATAAAAGTTAGGAACCTAGCTACAACACAAACTAAACAATATTCGTAGTTTCAATTACATATAGATAACTAATTCAGGTTTAAATTACCTTAAAAGCCACTTAACAATACAAGCTACATTACTTCGGTTTAGGTTAAGCTACTTTTGGCATTGGACTGTAGAAGCTAGCTATCTTTAGCCAAGCCAGGTTTCTAGAAAACATGTTAAAAGATTAAATGACTCTATATGTGTATATAACTAGCTAGCTCCAATACAAGCTACATGGTATAAGTATGTTTACTGTAGCTTAAGCTGCTTTTGGCATTAAATTGTAGTGTAGCTAGCTTGCTTTAGCAAAGATATTAAAAGCTTCTAAGGCTGTGTACATCTTGACAGGTTTTAAATGACGTTCTATATGTATGTGTACATAAGCAGTACCATACTCTATAGTTAAAATACAAATATAGCATGTAGTTAGTATTGTAACTAGCTGTTCATATACACACAGAAATGCCACGCATTTAATACCTGATGAATAATGGTGGGAAGTTTATTCAATAAGCTTTTAATTTGTTTTCTAGAAACGTGGCTTGGCTAAATGTAGCTAAGCTACATCGCTTGTTAGGTTTATAAAGCTAGAAAGAAAGGCTGTGTGCACGTTGAAGTTTTAAACGACCTTCTTTCTGTATGTAAAACATAAGAACCGTACACCCCAGTTTCTTTGTTTACTCCCGAGGGGACGAGTCCTGGCTTGATGTTGTAAAATGATGTTTAATTTGAGCCACTTTATATTTCACCCGCAGTGTGAAAGAATCCCGGATTGACCGGGGTGTAGCAGGTTAGTTTACGCCGGGCTGTTCGTGGTTTTATTACCTTATACTGTACATGTACTGAAACGATCGGAATCTGGCTCTAAACTAACGTTAATCCGTACTTTCTGCTTCGCAACAAGTGCACTAGAGGTGATGCTAATGATAAGCGTCTTATTTACGGAAGGGCATTCTGGTTCATACAGGAGGGAGGATGTGCAGGATAGCTGGTCTGTGACATGCTCTCGATCCTCCGTCTGAAAACCCGACGGTTATATTACGTGTGAGAGAAAGGTTATGATCTGTATGCACACACACCTGTATGCAAACACACACACACATCTACCTACAGGACGGTCCTGATGCACTGAACGTAATAATAAATAAAAATTAATGCAAACATCTGCGTCTCATCTCGTGACTATACTGCTTCCTAAAACACACTATAATAAAGGCAACAGAGCTATCTAATAGAGGTTAAAAAAACCTAATATTTAGTGCTGTTGAAGAGTTAAAAAACGGTTTCTGTTTCCATTTATGATTTGCCTTAAATGGACAAAGAAGGAGGGGCCACACAGAATAGGGGTGGAGCTCAGGTGCAGTCCAGACAACACAAGGCTGAACGACTTCCGATGCAACCTGTGTTGCATTGGTGCAAATAATTGTTCCTATTTTTAAAACCGTTCAAATGATGCCCGTATAAGGTAAGGACCTTGTGTACCAAAGCTCTGGGACCCCAGAGGTCTCCTGGCCCTTGAGTTTCTGAATGAAAAGAAGATACATAAGCATGTTCTCCCACGTCTGCACAAGTTTCCTCTCACATTCAACAAAACAAACAAACAAACAAAAAACATTCACTGTTTTCTTACTTTGTCATTGTTTCTTTCTTTTATTGTTTCTTTCTTTCTTTTTTTCTTTCTTAGTATTCTCTTTAGCCTTTTTTATTATTTTTCTTTCACCCCTTTTCTCTTCAGCACTCATTCTCATTCTTTCTTTTACTCCCTTCATCCTTTTCTCTGTAGCATTAATTTCTTTCTTTCTTCCTTCTTTTCTTTCTTTCCTTTCTTTCGGAAGAGGTTACTGGGTGCAGCAGCAGAGCATTTGTTGGTTGGTTGGTCGGTCGGTATCTTTTATGCACCATGCACCTCCCTCAGCACTGGGTGCCCCCGCTTTGTAACTTTCCATGCTCTCACACTTCGGGGCTGAGTCGCTGTGGCTCCTAAATGCTTCCACTTTATAATAAAAAACCACCCACAGCTGATGGTGGAATATCTAGGAGGGAACACTACTCTGTTCATTTCTCTAATCGACTTGAGATATGAGTTTACGCCCCCTCTGCTGGCCAGTTTTGGTACTGCAGTCTGAGCCCTCACGAATCTACTTGCAATCCTAAATGGCATGGAAAATGCAAAACAACAACACCAACAACAACAAAACCCAAAAACAAACACGCAGCGTTTCAGACATTTCCTTTGAGTTTTATTCTATTGCAGACAGTATGAACCCAATATTGTTCATGGTTTTTTTGGTAATACACATCCATTCCTGCATTTCAGGCCTGCAACACATTCCAAAAACAGTTGGGATGGGAAAACTTAGGTTTTAGGCTTAGATAATGATGTGTTTGCAAACAGGCGACTGTAATGATGATTTGGTCCAAAAGCAGTATCCACGAGGTCTTTGAGGAGTAAAGATGATCTCCAGATTCCCAACACATGTGTGAGAAAAAGCGGAGGTCAAACCAGCCAACACAATAAATACATAACAAAGTTCATGATAAACACGTTGTTTTGGCTCACGGCTCTTCATAAATAACGAACTAAAGAATGTTTAACATAGATATTTAGGCTGTTAAATCTGTTATTTACCATTTAAAAAGAAACAATCACAAGTATATAATACAGTTAAAACAATAAAAAATATCAATTTTATCGTAATTCCAGACGGCAATCTGAAGTTAAACAGCGCTTTGATTGGGTGTGTGTTAAATATTTTTCGGTAAATGTCGCCATCTGGTGGTCAAACTGGAGAAGTACAGGTTTTAAAGACTCCCTCTAGTGGTCGTGCTCTAGCACAACGTATGTAGATATGTTTATATTCGTTACGGTATTATCGTTATTAGTTTTGCGGCGCAGTGATTAGCCTGGACTCCCTCTGTGTGGAATTTACATGTTCTCCCCATGTCCAGGTACTTTAGTTTCATCCCACATAAAGAATAAAGCTCAGAGTCGTTTTGGGGTTCTGGAGATTCATCAACATGAACGCTGTGTTTTACGGAAGGAATGTCAGACGTGAGTTAATTTTTACGCAAATCAAACACGACGACGGAAAGAAGGATTAAAAAAGGACGAAATAATGAAGAGACGGGTAGAAAATAATGATCAGATAGATTAAGGGACGTCACAGTCCATTTAATTCTATTTAAACCTTTCACACGTCATTAGCCTCAGACACATTAGTCTTCATTTGGGAGCTCGGTGTTTATCCAGTGAGGTCCAGCTCGTGTGTGTGTGTGTGTGTGTGTGTCTGTCTGTGTGTGTCTGTGTGTGTGTGTGTGTGTGGTTAAGCTCACCATCACCCCGTTCATTCTTAATATTTGAATTGCAAATATTTGATGAAAAACACACACACACACACACACACACACACACACACACACACACACACACCGGTTTGAGGCAAATATCTCAGGGCAGCAGATAAACGATTCTTATTCACCGCTCTTATCTGGTAATGGAGGTAATTAATGAACCTGACCTAAGCGACCCCACAAACCGGGGTGGAATCTGCCAACCCTGTTCCATCTGGTGCGGTTCAGACCGTGAGTAATTCACACAGACGGAGTTCGAGACAGGTAAAAGCTAAACTATACATACAAAAGTATTGGGACACCAGCGTTGGACGTCCAACCGTGCCGTTTATGGGGCAGAAAGGTCCTTCCCTAAACTGTTCCCAGAAAGTTCAAAGGGTAAAATTGTTCCAGAATCTCTTGGTGATCCTGAAGCATTAACATTTATATTCACTGGCCCAGAAACAGCCCCATAGCAGCATCCCTCCTCCCCCAAACTGTACAGCCAGACAGGTAACCTTCTCCTGGGCTCACCAAACCCAGACTGACTGACAGAGAAGCAGTGCTTCATCACCACAAAAACACCCTTCAACTACAGCAGTCACTGCTTTCTGTCTTTCTTTCTTTTTCCTTCCTCCTTTCTTTCTTTCTTTCTTTCTTTCCTTTTTATCGTCCATTTCTCTCTTTCGTTCTCGGTCACTTTCTTTCTCTTTCTTTGTCCTCTTTTTTCTTTGGTCTTTTCTTTTCTGTTCAGCATTAATTTTTTTCCTTTCTTTATTTCCTTCTTTTTCTTTCTTTCCTTCTTTTTCTTTCTTTCTTTGCTCTTTAGCATCCATTTCTTTCTTTTGTTCTTTTTCTTCTTCCTTCCTTCCCCAAACTGCATGAATGTTTTGAGCGTTTGAGGAATGTTAGCGTCTGCAGCGTAAGAAGCGAGTCCTGACCCTGAGCCTAATTGGGTTTGACCCGTAACTCTGCCAGGCTGTTTGCCACACAGGGTCCGGAGCGGTGCGGGACGGTTCCCCTGCCGCCGTCCTTAATTGTTCCAACGCTCGGGGTCAGGACTGAGACTGGAGAATAATTACATTAGGACCCACGCGTTCCCTCCCCCTTTTCTCTCGCCTCTTTAATTTTACCCAGTGCCATGACATTATCGGTGCCCCCCCCCCCCTCCCCTTCTGTGACACAATGGGCGACGGCACATGCAGAAGGTCCGCCTTCATCCATCAGGCCGACTCCGGGCCGGTCCGGGTCGCTATCTGACAGGCATAGCATCGCACACATGATTTAGCCTCATGAAATGCAAATGGAGGCCTTTCTCCTGCAAGGGGGGGCTCAGTTTCGTCGGGCGGGCGGGCGGGCGGGCGGGTGGGGGGGGGGTGGGGGGTTCGCCCACCATCTGGTTGCCATCACCCGCTCGGTTCATCAGTGGGTTTGGAGTAATTTGTAGCCTTTAATAATTTCATTCTCAATTACAAAAGAAAAAGGGATGGAGAGAGACGGGGGAGAAGAAAGGCAGGAAGGTTCCTGCGGCCGAGCAGCCGGTGCAGATTAAAGACCGAAGTCGGTACGTCCCCGGAG